>CAEFZP010001036.1:247500-326043 GCA_903064625.1 Mallotus villosus
GAATTTCTGAAGAGCAATAGGTAAGCGGCCTTTAGGCCTTGCAGAGTTAAAATGGAGAAACGCATTTCTGAGGGGTCACGCCCATTTTCTGAAGCACATTTTTGCCGGTTGAATAAGCCTGATTAGGAAATTTCCCTGCATAAATTCGGAGGAATTTTCTAATCCTATTACCTCCTCAAATCCGACACATCAAATGTGTGGTAGGCTACAATGATAAATAAAATCAAGCCGTCACCCATTCTTCTGTCAAACAAAAAAACATATTTTTCAGTTGCACAGAAAACTGAAAGCGATTTTTCAGATAAAAAAATTGCCTATAATGTGTAGCCTGACTATCATTTCACAATAATTTCACATAGGCCTGAGAATGTTCCCCTTAACATCGGCATTTACGCTCTGTTTTTGTTTTTAAGGTCCAGGCCTAATAAAACTAATATGCTGAATTGGCGTCTACAGCAGTTATTTAAATCCCTATCATTTTAATTTAACACATGTATTCTGTATAGGCTACAAGGAAATAAATCGTGTGCAGTGTTTTAGCAATATTTCTTACTATTGCATGTCTACGTCCTGCTGGTTAGGATGAAAGCGTGTCAGGATTAAATAACCAAATCTTAATGATAAACTCCAGCATGCTCATACGTGTCAGATATGATGGAGCTCACGAGCACCCCGAAAAAGAAAGACAGAAAAAACCTTGATATTCTGCAGTGCTTTGGGGACGCCATTTGATTCCACGGGGAATGGATTCGATTGCGTCAAAATCTTCATTTTCCTGCATTATTTCACACCTCAAAAATCTGTAATGTACCATACAATATTTTACACTATCATTGTTTTGTTGTTGCTCTTGTCTGCTTATTATATTTTGTCCATGTATAATCTACCAGTATGGACATCTTTCAAAAACGGTGGGAAATGTAGACTAATACAATAGATTTTTCTTTATGTCTAGTTTTTAGGGAAACGGTAAAGGCTATTTTCGACCAATGTCATAACGAAATAGTGTGCTATATTTTCCAAAAAGACAGAGGGGAATGACAACTGCCTGATTTCAACGTGGTGTCTGCTGCGTAGCGTCCATATAGCCTGTATAGAAGGTCATGTCCCTATATCCAATTCAAAACGAGCATTTCCAAATTTAGGACGTGAACTATTTCAAACTATCTAAATCATTTTATTAACTGCATTCTGTCAAGTAGTTTTCATTTGTCAAGTGGAGCCGTAGGCCTAATGTCGACGTGTTTACTTTTTAAGAGCCTGTGACATTATAACGTATAGCCTCGGCCCAATGAACAAGAACAATCGTACGACATTCGACACCTCTCTATTCATTATTAATTAAAGAGCTACCTTTCTGTCGAGGACAAATCGTGGTTCGGGTGAGAGCATGTAGACATTTATTTAGCGTTGACTATGTCCCCGTAGTCTTCGCTTGCCAAGTCCTATGTTTGATAAATATTAATAATTCAAATGATAAATACTGCCTTTGGGAGCGGAAAGTGCCAGTGGCAAAGAGCGGGGTGATGTGACCGTAATTCTATCGGTCCCAGGGGGCATGTCCACGCCTGTCATCATGGCCCTGTTGACCAGGGAAATGTGAGAGATTCACCCGACCCGACATCAGAAATACCCCCACCTTATTTCTTAGATTTTGCTTCGGTGAACGTCTTTGTTCGCAGTTATTTGATATAATTGCATTGGGCCACGTAATATTTAACTATGGGTTTATTTGGTTATAGGACAACACTGACATCCGGCGTATCGAACTTGTTCAATTTCTGGGCAGCGTCATTGCCTTTAAACATGTCACAAATTCCTCGGCATCCAAAGAGACACATACCTCCAACCCCAGTTAGGTTGTAGCCTAGAATGCACCCTGAATATATTTTAGGATGTTTTAATGCTGCTCTCTCAAGTAGGATACAGACCCTGTAGCGATTCGAAGACGCACAAAAAAACACTGACCTTAGTACATGGGTAGCCTAATATCCAATGCATTATAATCCCCAAAGGTAAATTCTTAAAACACAGGCGTTTTAATCCAGGTTTCGGTAGAGTAAATACGCGCAGATGCGAGAGTTATTGTACCAGTCGTTACCGGGCTGTTCCACTGTCCCTCACCGGTCTTCTCCACAGTGCATTAGAGTCGCGCTCGCTCAGTGCGACTGACGGTCGAGCATGGGATGTTCACACACACGCCGCACGGGTCCGCCCTCTCCTCACCACCATGCGCGCCGTTTAAAGGCGTAGCCTGGTGCTTGCAAGGTTCTCAATAAGATATAGGCCCTCCACCTTCTGCTGAAATAGCTTAAACTTGGTTACACAATTCATAGCTACAGTCTTACATTTTGGAAGAAATTGCTCACCACAGACTTAAGACCCAAAAAGCTCCACGACTAAATGATTCTCAAGGCAAACGTATTTGTGGGCTTATCAGTTCAATAACGGACACATTTAGTGTTTGACTTGAGTCACAAGTTAAAGTTGAATTTGCGAATCCAGCAGTTGGAACTTGGATAGTCTCTCTCTATATATACTACACTAAAATATGCTTAACATAGACCAATAAGACAAGATGTGCAATGACCAGTGATGACAATTTAGTAATTTTGTTTCTAGATTGAACAACTTTTCAGACTACCCTGCCAACTTTTGTTTTCAAACAACACCTAGCAACACATTTAGCAACATTTACAAATGTATTTTACATTTCTAGCAACTTTTGAAAAGTGACTTAAACGCTTAAATACTACTTAAGGGACTTAAACTTGACTGAAACGGAAATAATGTTATTTCTAAATGACACAAATTCTATATTCTTTATCACAAACAGTCAAAACACGTGCCTGAATGTGTTGAGACGTCAGCAGCAGGCGCTCAGCTCGTGCATAGGCAGCAGCAGGATAAAAGCACTTTCAGCCAATTGCATAACTAAATTAAATGTTGCTGCAGCAACAGCATTATGCATTCGAGGAGACAAACCCAATGAATGTAGTTGGTCAATAATGTTTGATCTTGAACAGAACTTACAAAAAGTTAAGATAACTTCAAAATGTGATTTAATACAAAAAATCGAAACAAATCATATTTTTCGTCGAGATTTCCAATTAATTTGAGTAACATGATTGTGTAGTCAACGGAATGACGTCATCACGCAATTACATGACAACTTTTAGCAACAAGTCAACCTGCCTCTAGCGAATTCTCCTGAAAATGTGTTGGCAACGCTGGCTCTGACCAGAGCGTAGCACGTGTGCTGTCCAAGGTGCTGATTTGGAAACTGACTTGCATCAGCAACAGGATTTTTTTCTCGTGGCTTCTTATTTGGGTCAATGCACACACTTTTACCTAGAGGCTGCTGCTTTGGATTTAGTAGCCTAATATTCTAATTCCACATTAGGTAGACAATATTAAGGCCCCATAACTCCTCAAATAATTATCAATAACAGCTGTTTAGCTGATGCTACAAGGTGCACTATCTTATATATATATATAAGTATGCTATAGGCATAGACTGCTCTCTAAATACATCTCTACTAAGGCAACCCACATGCCCCCTATCCATGTTTCTGCATGCTCTTTTGACATCTACTTTTACTGTTCCTCACTCTTCACTCCCTTCTCATTGTTTCTCAGTCCCCTTTACATATTATTTTTGTATTCACATCTCTGTGTATCCCTTCCTCTATGCAACATTCCTCAACTACCTACTCTACTGCTCATTTAGCCTCTGACTAACCCTGCATGTGATCTCTCTCTCTCCCTCTCTCCCACTCCTCCCTCTCTCCCCTCTCGCATCACTCTCTCCCTCTCTCCCTCTCTCCCCATCTCCCTCTCTCTCTCCCTCTCTCCCTCTCTCCCTCTCTCCCTCTCTCCCTCTCTCCCTCTCTCCCTCTCTCCCTCTCTCCCTCTCTCCCTCTCTCTCTCTCTCTCCCTCTCTCCCTCTCTCTCTCTCTCTCTCTCTCTCTCTCTCTCGATATTGATCCACATGGTTCATTTATAAAGGTCTCTGCCAATGTTTTTCAATTAAAACTCAGAAGCCTCTAGGTAAGTGGATAAATCCCCAGTCCACAGCTAAGTGTAACACACAAGTTCAAAGCTGTTCAGGTCGGACTGACTCAGTGGCTAAACAATGACTCGACAATGACCCAAATAATGAAAACGGTATTTCGTTCCAAAGAGCTCATTGTGTGACCACAAACACACGCACGCACACACAAACAAACACACATACTATACACACACACATACATGCCAGAGTGCCGGCAGGTGTACAAACATTACGTCACAAACACACTCATTCTCTCTCTCTCTCTCTTTCTCTCTTTCTCTCTCTCTCTCGCTCTTTGTCTCTCTCCAAATGACACATGACTTCCTGTGTTTTCCTGCCAAATCACGTGGCTCTTTGATTCAGGGACATGAAGGTAGAGAAAGGAGGTGGTCAATTACAGAACTCCCTGTGCGAGAGGGGTGACTCAGTCAACGCTCACACACAAACACATATCGCTTTCCAACAGAGCTCTCCAGATTCAAAACACGCTCCTTTCTTCCAGTGAGGCAGAGACCCTTCAAACACCGACATGTTTTGCATTGGAAGTCGTTGAGGACAAACGAACCACGGTATGCTTACACTAAAGTATATTTATGTGTCAAATTTGAGTCATTTAGCAGATAGTTGGGGTGTTTGTGTGTGTGTGTTGGTTGTTTGGGGTGTGTGTGTAGGGTGTGTGTTTGTGTGTGTGGGGGGCGTTTGTTTGTGTAGAGTGTGTGTGTGGGGTGTGTGTGTTTGTGTAGGGTGTGTGTGTGTGTGTTGGTTGTTTGGTGTGTGTGTGTAGGGTGTGTGTTTGTGTGTGTGGGGGCGTTTGTTTGTGTAGAGTGTGTGTGTGGGGTGTGTGTGTTTGTGTAGGGTGTGTGTGTGTTTGTGTAGGGTGTGTGTGTTTGTGTGGGGGTGTTTGATTGTGTGTTTGTGGGGACGCAGGGTTGTGTGGGGGTGTATGTGTGCTTGTTTCTAACCCTGAATACTTTTACTGTAACATTCAGTGCTATTTCCCTGGTTTCCCTATCTCAGCGTTATCAGGGTTCCATTTCCTGAGTGTCTGTCTCCCTCCATATTGGGCACGTCACTTGAAGCATCCTGCCAGGGGTGTCTGTATTGGCACTGTGGCTCTTTATCTCCTTAGACTAACATTCTGGAACAAATTCCTTCCTTCCTGTCTTCCTGTATGTGTCTGTCTTCTCTGAGCCACTTGAAGGTTTGTCCTTACCCGCTTTTGGTGAATGATTCATAAAAACACAATTTATCAGAGGCGCTCTCACGCAAATGCCCACTTGCACACACACACACATCTCTTTCTCTCTTTGCACTCTCACACACACAAACAAATTCGAGCATGCCAAATCCATAAACATGGCAAACTGACTTGCCCACTGTGAGTGAACTCAATAAAACTCACATTGACGCCAGAGAGTGAGCTCAACGCTCAGCAATAGTTGACAAATGTCTATATTTGCATGATCACGATGAGACCAGAGCTTCCCTGATCCTTGCCCTGACCGTCTCTCGTCCTCTCCCCTCCTCTCTCCCTTACCCTCCTTTCTTTCTCCGCCACGCTCCCCTTCTCATCTCACCCCCCCCCCTGCATGTTACCTCTCTATCTTTCTCTCACTCTTTACCCCCACCCCCCCTCTCTCCTCTCTCCCCTTTTTCTCTTTGCTCTCCTTGTCATCTCTCCTCAAAGATAATGATCATAATTACGCGGACGCCATCTTTTGAAAGGTCCTCATTGGCTTAATCATTAATACGCCCATTACCTCTCGAGCCAAGCGGAACACGGTTCACTGGGCTCCCTCGCCGTTGGCCTCAAATAGCATCAGAAAAGCCAGGACATTGCAATGTACATGACAACAATCATAGTACAGTTATGTCTAACACACCGTACGACAGAACGGGCACTGGAGTGACCACGCCAGAAGCTCGCCATCCAACCAAATGTACCATTACATCTAAACAAAGCGGCAGACATTTGCCTCGGTGGGTTCGGATTACTGTCTGAACACAATCTTGTTCCTTTCGTATGAGTGTTGTGTGACTTTTATGAGATATCTAACCTCCACACACTGCTATAGTGCATTCGCTAGCCATGCGAAGGTTGAGGCGTTATGTGTGGAAGCTGTATACGTGTAAAGCATTTGGAAAGAAACATGTTACATTCACATGACTATTCCACTTTAATGTGTATCGATATACAACTTTATTATCACTTTGCAAACAAATAGCTCCAGTATGGCAAATAGCTGATGACGTAATCCTAGAATGTGATCACGTGACACACCAGCAGTCAGAATGCGTGCTGCGAGAGAACTCGAGCCGACAAAAGCACCTCCTCGCATAGAGCCCACGTGGGGTCTTTCAAACCAGTAGCCGTGGCGACAAACACTGTCAATAATACTCGCACCACAAAGACAGACCCTGGGTGCAACTTGAGGGCTATTAGTACCCTCTAAGTGCAGCCCCGTAAAAATCACAATGGCTTCTCTCACACCTAAAGAGAGCAATGATTACGGAAGGAAAGCAGTTGTAGGACATGACTCACACGATTCATTTGTACTGACCTTTTGACTTGCTTCCACATAAGGGCTTCCACATAAGGGCTTCCTTAGGTGGCTCTTTGGAAAGGTGAGAGGAAAGAGAAGAGTGGTAAGAAGATGAGCGCGGGCCTGTAGGGTGACGTCGGGCTTTTAAGGAGGTGCAAATCTGCTCAGCGAGATGACACCATTTAGGATGGCCTCTTGCCGATGTGCACATGACACACGCTTGCGTCGGCAGACGAGTCTCTCACCGTCTGACACGTCGAGTGCTGTGCGCCTTTGTCATAAGTCGTGAACAGCTTCGGTAGAACACAAGGAAACATACATTCTTCTCCTCATGCATTTGGTTATATAACCTTACTTAACACATATTACCTTTAGACTGAAACCTGCTGGAAGGAAAGGGGAAAAAAGCTGGAATAAGATGTACACTCTGCGACAGACTATTATCTGTATTTTATCTGTTTGTATTATAATGTTTTTCTATATATTTATTACTTTTTATGCATTTATAAAAAAAATATTAATTCTATAGAAAGATTTCAATTCATTTTGTTCTGATTTTAGAGAATTTTCATGTAGGAGGTAGATTTTTTATTCAGCACCAACTGAACAATATCTAAATGTCTATTTTCCACAGTTATAGGTGCCCATTAAAAGTCAGGTTTTTCCAAGGACATCAATCATGCTGTGTGTGTAACTGTATGTGTGTGTCTGGAAAGAGAGAGAGAGAGAAAAAAGGAGAGCAGACATGTGACGAGCTGACTGCAGCTGACTTGTAAAACGAGCACCATGCTTTGGGTCACAGAAAGCTATTTCAGTTTCAGAAGCCTGTGAAAATCGCCTCACCTCGCCTCAATTCACTTCACAGTCAGTCAATATGACGCCTACTGTGGATAGAAGATTCTATCGCCCCCCTTCCAAATCCATGCACTTCAGAGGCCATTACATTTCTGAGTGCCTCGAGGGCTCTTTCGCAATTTAATATTCCTGATATTAAGCCAGGATTTGGCCAAGTAGATATATGTTGTCTGGGACATATGTGGACATGTGGACTTTCCTAAAGAGAAACCAAGGTTACCTCTTAGCGTTCCAAATAGCCCCCCCCCACCCCCCCTCACCCCCCACCCAAAAAATAGTTTTAGACTGGTACATCATTGCAAAGCTACGATTCTTGTCATTCTATTGATTTAAAGATCGAGTTGCAACTGCAGGTACAATCAACGTATTTGTCCGACTACAAACGTGTCAACAAAAGAAAACGAGACAAGCTGGTCCAAGCAAAACATCCCAACAAAAATGGTCTGGTTACATTCCCAAAGGTCCAAACTATCGAACCAAGTAAAGTATTTCCTCCAAAACGATGTATTACATCCATAAACAGCACGGATATTGTGATGTCAAAATGCCCCCTGCACTCTGACCTTTCGATTGACACCTCATTTGACCCAATAGGAGCTTCCACGTCCTGTCCATAGCGTTCTAAAGCCAACCAGGTGGCTCCCAAACCCCCTCCCCTTTTATCTTGACCTTTGTTTGATGTCCTCCTTTTATTCTTAGCTTTGAGGCAAAACTAATTTGTAGAAAACCTCAGTCACTGACGAGGTGAAAGAGAGTATGGAAACAGCAACAGTTCATTTTCTTTCTGCTTTGTTTGTGGGGGCGTGCTTTCCTTCCGAGAATAAACACTGTAGTTCAAATGCTTCCAGTCTTTTTATATGCTGCTAATTTGTCTATTGTAGGGCACTACAGACAAATCTGAACAATCTGTACTTCAGACAGCCAGGCAGGCAGACAGATACAGACAAATGGACAGATCGACAAATTTGGGCTTATGTAGCGATAACCTGTATGAATTTTCCTTCTCATCCAGCCCCGCCACACTAGACCTCTATTCGGAGCTGTCTAATATAGTACTGGGTGTAGCTCCAGAGTATTTACAGGAAAGGAAGACCCCGTCATACATGGCAAAGATGTGTAACAAGAAGGCCTAATTACAATGGGGTGGCGCATTGTCAGAACTGGAGGGCACAGGGGGGGGGGTGTGTTTCCTGCTCTCTCTTTCTTCCTTTTTATTTCTCACGCTCTATTCTTAACCCCTCCTCTTCCGCTCGCTCTCTCTCTCTCTCTCCCCTTGGTCGCTCTCTTTGGTCTCTCTCTCTCTCCCTACAGTTCCCAGGGTCAGTCCTGGTGCATCGGTGGGGTCAGCGGATGCTTCCAGAAACACATGGCAGAACGAGAGCTGCGTGTCTGGTGGACGTGCGAGAGCGACGAGCTGTCGTAGCGCTCCTACTGTATCCCAGGGCAACGGAGGGAAAAGAGTCTGAATTAGAGAAGGGGGAAAGAGAGACGGAAAGAGAATGAGAGAGAGAGGATTTATTTGACCCTTAGACAGCGTGTCCTGGGGGTACAGAACCAGGGAGTGTTTGACCACCAAAGTGCTATTGATCAGATCACAGTGTTCTCTTCTTAGCTTGAGAGTATATAAGTCATGGCTTCCCTAAAGGAACCTATTTCGTGTGAGTACGTGTGTATATGTTTGTGTGACTATGTGTCTATATGTTTGTGTGTGTGTGTGTGTTTGTGTGAGTGTGTGTGTGTATATGTTTGTCTGAGTATGTGTGTGTGTTTGTGTGAGTGTGTGTATATGTTTGTGTGAGTGTGTGTGTGTATATGTTTGTGTGTGTGTGTGTGTTTGTTTGTGTGTGTGTCACAGACACCGTGACAGGAAGCATGCCCGGCTGATCTACAGTGTCAAGTCACTGAGCTTGTCTATAATGGAGAGTGATTACACAGCAAATGCTGAAGCAATGTTAATGAAGTCAATACGGACATACGGTTGGTGCCACCCTGGACATGGTCATGATGGACTGTCATTGTCACTCAACACTGGTGTCTTGACTACAAACTAAGTGACGTGACTTGACGTAACTATCTTTTTTTCACAAACTACACAAAACCACTGACTTTCCTCAATAACATGGAATCATTCACACTTTTTGCTTTTCACAACTTTGTCCATGAACTCACAAAGTTTGAAGTGGAACTGAACATCTATTCTTTTCATTTAAAAAGGACTATGTTGTGTACGACTAAAAGCCAAAATGTCATCCTGCCAAGCAAAGTCAGACTCAAATCAATTGTGTTGTCAGCAGAGACATAACAAAATGGCCCATTTAGACTCTGCATCTTTTTGGCAGCTCTGAACTAGAGAAGCAGAGCAAGTGTGTGCGATGGTGTGACAGAGAGACATAACAAGAAAGACAGAGGATATGGAGAGCGAGAGAGGTAGAAAAATAGAGAGTGAGAGAGTAAGACAGTAAGAGAGTAAGAGTGAGAGAGTGAGAGAGTGAGAGAGTGAGAGAGTGAGTGAGTGAGAGATAGAGAGAGAGTGAGAGAGAGAGTTGGGGTGGTCCGTAGGACCAGGCATTGACGAAGGGATCGTTTTCCTTCTCTGCCCCTCCGCCACTCACTGTGCCAGCAAGCTCCCTATTGATTAGTCAGTGTGTGTCGTGCGTCTTCCTCATAGAAAGCACAGCTGATCGTCGATGCAGCCTTGCTTTTCCAATTCGACGTAGAGGAATTGTGGTGTTTGTGGCTTGGACTGTACATCCATGGGTAATAATTGTGAGTGTTTGTGTGCATGTGTGTGTGTTGGAACTAGATAGCAACAAAATCCACTTGATTGGATCCTGTGAAGAAGTTGTGGCCAACGGTGAACTTGTGCGTGTGTTGTGTCCACAGAGGTTTTCTGCTGGTTTTGGTCGGAAATGGTTGTCCATCAAGTTTAGCTATATGGTCAATGCAATTTATGGATTCTCACAACATTTCATGTGAGCTTCTTGAAGTGCATTTTTTGCATTCCAGCCTCATTAGAGACTGTTAAAAAGCATTTACATACCTAAACACATGAAGAGGAAAGTCACAAAGCAGGTCCCACTCTGTCAGGATGCATCCCAGGATGTTCGGTTCCTGACATGCGCAGCACTGAGGTGGACAATAGGACTTGGGGACCAACAAACACAAAGACACCTTTTTACTGCCTTGCCTGATTTCTATTCTTCATGTTCATCCATGGTTCTATTCTCTAATTTCTCCTGTTTCCTTTCCCTGAGCCCTTCCTCACCCAGTTCCTCTCCTCCTCCCCTTTCTTCCTTTCCTTGGCAGGCAACAGAAGGACGCCACATCACACTACAGATACCTGCCCCAGATAAGAACAGGGGTAATGGAGAGCAGTCGTTTCCTCCCGCCCCCTCACCCCCACCCCCCTCACCCTTCCTGCAACCACTACCATCATCTCTCCCCACTTCCTTTCTCAGTGAGAAAAGCTAATTGCGTTAAACACAGATAACTGGCAGGCTTTGATGATCGATCGAAGCGGAATGGGAGATATGGAAGCGGCGGCGTGTAAAGTGGATCTCGACACCAACCCACTCTCTCTCTCTCCCTCTCTCTCTTTCTCCTTCTCTCTCTCTCTATGCAGCTGGGCTGGTCTGCTGGGTGAGCTACAGAGAATACAGGGTACAACTCCAAACACGATATTGGAGCAGAAAGTGCCGTGTTTTGGGGTTTCGATGAGGCGTTTCACGCAGTTTTCTTTGTGCCGTTAACAGTGAAACAGCAGCCTATTTGGCTGTATGGAATCGTTTTGCAACGATGGGCCACAGCTGATGTAGGCAGTCACCATACAATCCCACCGTCTCACATCCTTGACCACACGATCCATTATCATCTTGAAATATGATATTTTAATCCATATTTTGAAGCATTGCGACCCGGAGGGTCCACACCGCGGACGGTGTTCTCACTCCCTCGCAAGGTCATCTAATCTCGGCCTGTTTCCAAGGCGACAGGAAAAGCCATTTGGGTGATTATGGAGATAAGATCGGGGGGGATAGATTTTTCTCTTCTCATCCCCACTCCATATCAGTGGGGAAGGTGGGAGGGGTGGGGGTGGGGTAGGGGTGGGGGGTACCAGAATCGTTCTTGGAGGCAGTCAACCGCCGCTGTTGTTGTTGGTTCTGCCGCTGTGTCAGTCCAAAAGCTGCCATTTTTTCTCTCCGCCCCTGCTAATGCAATTTCACGCTATCAAATGAACTTGTTTGCCACTGAAGTCGGGAAGACACACTACAGTAGCAGACGGCAACATCTTGCGGCCCCGTTCTATTCTGAAATTCCTGATTTAGACATGTTTTCGTTCATATATTTTGGAACGAGGCAAGATGGTTGAGCGTACACCTATTGTGAAAGGGTAAATGGATACATGTCGTGTTGTGTATGCCTTCAGCATGAAGTCTACCCAGTACAAATGTGTGCGTAGGCTACTTTAACAACTCTTTGAAGAGATGTGTTACTTTATTCTTTTTGATATGTGTCTCCAGAGACTGGTAAGACACACACACACACACACACACAGATACACTTAGTGGATGTGTATGTGACCCGACAGAAACAGTGTCAGCTGTGAAATTGCTTTAACCAACCTCTGCTGCCACGCACGCTAACACAGGAAATGCACTAAGGCACTTTGGCAGTCATATTTGCAGAAAGGGAAAACACGGTGTACGATAGGTGTACGACCCTGGTCCCACTCACCATCCATGTCCTCACTGTCATCGTGGTGAAGTCAATTCTGTTTGACTTGAGATTCACATACATTCCCATTCGGACGGCATGAAATTAAACAGTCACAGTATTGGGCCATCAAATCGTAATTCAACATTCACAAGAGTGCATGTTTGAACTTTGTCCTTTTCTCCTCCCCTGAAAACATAAACAACACTAGATTCCAATTGAGTTAAATTTGTATTTAATCCCAAAATTCCTTGAGGTAGGGTAAGCAAAAGGTAGGCATAAGATGATGAGAGTTGTGTGCTTTAGGGCATATTTTCTCGCTCAAACCATTTAGCAGCGAGAGCGAAACAGTGGGCAGAGAGAAGATACTTAAGAACAGGAGGAGGAAAAAGAAGGACCAAACAGCCATAATCCCATCGAGAGCAAATTCATCATCATCGGAGGGAAAATAATCTCCGTCTCAAATACCCCGGCTTTAGCATCGCCAAACATGCTGGACAGCTAGCCTAGGAAAATATGCCTCCGCCGCCCCCCTACCCAGGACATTTCTCTCTGTGGAAGAAAAGTTCCCCGTCCGTTGCCTACAGAAGGGGCGACATTTGAGGAATAATGTGATTTTCCATGAGCAGATTAGAAAACTTCTTTCATGGTTGCCTCTCCACTTAAGTCTGAGGCTTAGACCTCCGTTTCTAATAGCGGATAGCCTCAAAATGTCAAGGGCCACAGTCTAGGCCAACTATTAAAACCCCAGCTGGACCAGTCCTCCAATAGAAATGGAGCGTGAGAATTTTCTTTCTAGATCTTGCGAGGTGGATGTAGGGTAATAAGAACCATTTTGATATCTGTTAATTAGCTGGACTATGGTTAAACGGAGCAGAATGCAATAATCGAGCAGAAAGGGAACATCATAGAATCTATTGATGTAAAAAAATATACAGATATACTGTATATCGCTGATTTATATAACTTCTAGACTCCGGTGATCATGCTTGTGGTGTTTGACTGGGGATGGAGAGATAGGCCGTATCTTGGTGGTCTATTTCAGGACTCCCAATTGAGCCGCGTTCATTCTGATAATGTCCCTTTTCAAATGATCGAAAAGCCACATATCTCTCTGAGCATTGTCATTTTATATATTGAACCGGTTCCAACTTTGACTGCCGGGGGGTGAAAGGCTGGCCCACTTTGAGACGGCACTGATCCCGTTCCTCCAAAGCTAGGATTGAACTGGGATTAGGCACTTTCATGGCATTAACACAGCAAACTGATCCCTCATGACAAAAGGACAGACGTAAGACACTAAATGTGCCAGATAGTAACATATTGCCTACTTGGGTGTTGGAAGCAGTTACATCATTGTTAAATCAGTCGACATGCAGGGAGCTCGCCTTATCTCAGGGTGCGCTTGCTCACTAGGTTAAACTGTCACTCGCCTCACGTTTTTTTCAAATAATGTAGTGACATTAATTAGAAAGTCGAAACCTCTGTCACTGGTCAAGCAAGTTAGCAAGCGCACCATGTGGTCTGGTCCCTGGCTCTCTAGTTCTCTCCACGACCAACATGTATTACGGTACTTTTTTCCTGAAACTCAAGTGAGTATCTCTGTGACTGATTACAAATGAACTGCTTTCTAGTTTTTACGTTTCCCCCCCCAATAGGAATCAGAGCTAAGTGGCACAGAGAGTGTCAGTAATCAGGAAAGGTACTTCTTCTCTTTCTTCTGAGGAGAAAGAGAGACTGACATCGTGACAAGCTGATTAGAAATAGGATTTTAACCGCAAAAGGGGTAAAGTGGACAACCCGTTCAGACGGGGGAAGGAGGGGTGGAGGGGAAGATGAACTGCGTGGAAGAGACGTAAGAAGATGACAATAATGGAATGAACAGACAACAAGAGCAACGACTGGGGAACCTCAGAATGTTATTGAAATAGAGGGAAGAAGAGTGTTAGACAAAAAGGAGAGGGGGGTGGTGAATGAGTGAGGTATTCTGTACAGATGAGACACAGAGAGAGAGAGACAGAGATATACACACACAGAGAGAGAAAGAGAGAGAGAGAGAGAGAGAGACCAAGCCGAGAGTATAACTTCCTGCCCCCAGCCAGGAACGAGGCAGCGGCAGCAGCAGCAGCAGGCAGGCGGCGGCGGTGAGTACAGTGGGGTGATGGAGTGTGACACCTCATTCATTACCTGGAGGAACAGTGAAACGAAAGCACGGTGACAGGGCTTCTCACAGGCCACACGTTACAGCTACAGACTGGGGCGCACGGCGGGCTTGGCACCACCGCACCTGCTTCCTCCCTCGCTCGCAATACAGCCCCTTTCAAACAGGCTCAATACCGAGTGGGCTGCACATACCAGACTCAGAGATACTGTCGTTTTCTAGATTTAGATCTGAGCGCACTTGGCATCGTCATGGTCACCGCCTGCTTTGATCTCACTCCGGGAGAGCGAGGTATACGTTCGAAGAGAGACTGGATTGCCGACGTCAGACGGTCGACGCTCGAGCGGACGACGCGTTCTTCCAGCGGATCCTTTTCCTCCCTGTGGTCGGGGGGAGGAAGTGACGTCATGTTCCCCCGAGGCTCTTTACCTCCGACAGTGAGATGACACGCGTGGACTCTTTCTCTCAGGTGAAGGCCAGTGGGGGGCCACATGGTTGGTGGAGGAGAGAGAAAGAGAACAACAACGGGAGGGGGACAACAAAGAGAAGGTTGAATTAAAGAGGGAAAGTTAGAGAGAGAGAGAGACAGAGAGGAAGAGAGTGTGAGAGAGAGAGAGAGAGAGAGAGAGAGCGAGAGAGAGAGAGAGAGAGAGACTAGAGAGAGATGCAGAGAGCGAGAGAGAGCGAGAGAGAGAGTGATATGAGCGAGAGCTCGAGCTAGAGCGCTCGCTCGAGTCGAGCGCGAGCGCATCGCGACTCTGCATCGCTGAGTTTGCGGCGTGGGTGTCGCAGCGCCGAGCTCGAGACACAGAGAGAGAAAACAACCCAAACAGTGAGAAGTGAAAAGTCCAAGAGAGAAAGAGATAGTGAATCTGTGAAAGAGAAAGAGGGAGAGAGAGATGGAGAAATTGTATGCGAGTTAAGGGAAGGAGGAAAGGAGGCAGGGAGGGGAAAGTAAGAGGGCCAACATTAGAGATGAAATTAGTCTTGGCAGTGCCGGGCTGGTCTATCTAAAAGAGATGGATGATTCTCTCCTGGTGTCCAAACACTGGCTATTGGCCTCGGCAAGCACACATACACACACACACACACACACATAACCGCACACACACACACACACATACATACACGCACACACTCTCTCTCTCTCTCTCTCTGTCTGCACTGGGCCGGCAGCAGATGCACGGTTGCATTAGATCTAAGGAACAGAGATGATGAGTGTGTTTTCCTGCCTGACTCTACCTCCTCTCCCTGTACTAGTGGGGAGCATCTTATGAGTGTGTTTTCCTGCCTGACTCTACCCCCTCTCCCTATACTGGTGGGGAGCATCTTATCTGGGGGGATAGAGGGGACATCCTGGAGAATACAGTCCACTGAACACCTTCAGAAACGTTTTGTCAGAAAAAAACATTTTTTGTCAAATGTCATCAATCATAATCATGGAACAGAAGGCCCCTGGATAAAAGTTGGACCAAAATCATTTCTGTTAATATGGTAGAACATTTTCATAGATCATACCCCACACCTTTGTATTCCATTCATAATGTAGACATTAACCTCTAATCATTGCGTCGGATACCGCTGGGTGTGTAGTACAGCACATACTGTACCGTCTAAACCATGACTAATTCCAATTCACCTGACTTTGCATAGTAAACAACCACACAGTCACATGACCTCTGTTCTACTGGCCGGGCCCCACCAGCAGCTGAATATTCTACAATACTATCGTCAGACACAGGATACTTTTTGCAGTAATGCAATTTGGTAGTCCTATGTTTGCTAGAATGTAATCCATGCTGTGTGTTTGAGGAGATGGCTTTCTATGGGGCGTATTGCAGTTTGAGTGGTTCAGTTTTAGACACAAATGCTACTTGGATTGAGGGAAACACACATTTAAAAAATATATATCTTTGAAAAAATGTCCTCCCTAGGGTCCACCAGTGGATGTGAAAGGGAGAAAGGTGTCTGTCAGCTCACCTGAGGGGAATTACCCACTGCTCTTTATCAGCTGGAAGGTGTGCGTGTCCAAATATTACGATCTCCCTCTCTTTCTTCACCCCTTCTCTCCCTCGGGTCTGTCCAAGCGAGGACGTCATTCAGGCAAATAACCAGAGAGAAATTGGCAGGATCTATTTTTTTGCAAACCGACGGCAAGTCAAGCTGCAGTAGTTTATAAACAGGTGTCAAATAAGGCAAAGAATTGCCGTTCGTTTTGGTTCCGTTTTTTATTTCCCATCGCAAATGCAAACTCATTATGAGTGATCTGCAAATGTTCTTCCACACTGTCAGCGACTTGCACAATAAATAAGATTCAATGGTTGAACTGGACTCTGTCGAAGATGTCCAACGATGACTGACTGGCAGGTAATTCAATGTGATTGATTGAAGTTACTTCCTAAATACCATAATATTAAAGTTTCTTAACTTAATTTAGCACTTTAAAACCGTTCAACAAAAAAACATACTTTTCAGTGTGTGGACACATTTTCTGTAGGCCATGCCTGGAGGATAATACAAGACGACAACTGGGCAATGAGAAAAACTTTCTCTAGAAAGAGATACAGAGAGAAAGAGAAAGGGAGCGAGAATGGATATCGAGATACTATGGAGAGAGAGAGGGGGAAAGATTGAGAGAGGAAGATAACAGATGGATCTAAGAGACTGGGGCAGGGAGGAAGGGAACGAGGCAGGGAGGAAGGGAACGAGGCAGGGAGGAAGGGTACGAGGAAGGGAGGAAGGGAACGAGGCAGATAAAGAGGCAGAGACAGAGTGAAAAAAACAGTAAGCAGGAATGTCAATTGCCAAACCCTCCGTCCATTTCTGAATTAAAAAAAAAGTAAAAAAGTACAGTATGTCCTGATGAACATATGTACATACAAATACAGTATTGAGAAAAACACAGTATTATGTATATGAGAATATTTGACCCAAAGTCCTCATCTGATACTACATTCAGGGATCATATCATAGTAAAAAACTAAAACAATTATAGGTGTAACTTAGACACTTGCATCGCCATCCATTTAAATTTAACCATAATAAGGCTTTGGCATTCAGGGTTCGAATCCAAATCTAAAAGATGGCCTCAGCCCGCAGAGCTAAAGTCCATCTTCAGCTCACAGTAGTCCCCGAACCGAAGGAGTCCTCCATATCTGGCAGTCACTATGTCGTTTGAAGAGAGAGAGAAGAGAAGAGATGATGGATGCCTGTCCAGCCAATCACCTCAGGGCAGAGGCATCGTGGAAGATGACCTAGTCAGAGCCGCCGGAAACGTGCTTGTCTGGCAGGATGAACAGGCCTGCTTGTCTGGCAGGATGAACAGGCCTGCTTGTCTGGCAGGATGAACAGGCCTGCTTGTCTGGCCGGTGTCCGTGCTCAGGACTTGGGCCGGTCATTTCGACTGCGTTTGTGTGTGAATGAATGTCCGTTTTCTGTCTGACCTCTCTGGCTGAGCTGGCTGTCCAGTCACCCCCACCTGTCATTTACAGATGATGTCTAGACAGGTGGCCCCTCCTCGCTGTCCACGTGCACGCTGTCCACTGTACTGCATTTTCTGTGCGTTTCAAGAAGATTGTCTATTGTCTGTCGGTGGTCACGTGTTGCTTGCATCTCACTGTTTACATGAAGGTATGTTCGTTTGCAGGTATGCATGGATGTGTGTATAGATGCGTGTGTGTGTGTGTGTGTGTGTGTGTCTAGTGCAGCAAGGTGAGCACACCGGAGACCCAAGAGCCCAGCATTGACCCCTTGACCCAGAGGAACATCTCGTACACACTGATCTGCCAGAGGCTCACACACTCCCACAGGGTGATCTGCAATCTCTGTGTCCTCCAGCGCGCCATGCTCCTCTGGTGCCTGTCGTCACACACACACACACACACATTACATAATGTAAGATATGTTGTAGAAACATACAATCTCAAAACATCACTTTGGGAAAAGGCAGTCAAAACATGTAAACACTTCCGGGCACTGTAAATGGCATCACAATATGACAAAATAGATAAACTGACTGATCACCTTGGGCACAATTGTGCTTACGATTGCTTACGCAATCATCTTATGCATGCGTAAAGCACGCATGACCTCACTGTTGGTTAGCTAATCCAGTCATTGATTGGAGTGCGTCACGAAATGGACACGTGCGTAGAAGAATCACATGCGCAAAACGTTGGGACCAAAACAGTGGACAACGCACTGTGGAGGGTGTGGGATGACGTGATGTTAGGATGAGAGTGAAGGCTGGGACACACCCTGTCCTGTCGTTTGGCCTTACAAGGAGGGGTGAAGATGCAGGGTGAACAGAGGTAAACAAGTGTGAACACAAAGCTGCTGCTGGCCAGCCCAGCTCCAATGAAGGGGGGGGGACAGGGGGGAGAAAAGGTAAACCCGAGAGAGGCGGTGGAACGGACGAGGAGGTGAGAAAAGCTCAGCGAAACATGACACACGCAGACGGAGACGGGGGAGAGGGAGACGGCAAGACTCACTGACCCTGACTGACTCACTGACTCAATGACTGATATAAAACACATCTCCCT
Source organism: Mallotus villosus (assembly GCA_903064625.1). Classification (NCBI taxonomy): domain Eukaryota; kingdom Metazoa; phylum Chordata; class Actinopteri; order Osmeriformes; family Salangidae; genus Mallotus; species Mallotus villosus. Next base: position 266,368 of record CAEFZP010001036.1, read on the forward strand.
CAACGCATCTGGTGGACGCTCGCGGAACACCGTGACCGACATTCGGACTCAATTCCGCCGAGGTCAAATTTCATTCAAAGCGAATTGAATCGTGTCAAACGGAACTGACACCAAATGGAATCGAAAGATTCGATTCCGACTCCTCGAGTGAATGGAGCGGAGGCTAGTGAGGGAGGGGTCAGTAGTGAGTATGGAGCAGGCTATAGGGAGACACTAGGAGTATGTCTCACAGTTATTGCATAACTGACAGATAACAACATGAACTGGTGAATATTTGATGATACTTCCCAGAGACATGAGCCAGTGTCGTGGAGCCGACAGTGGAATGTGAGGTTATTAAGCTCTGCTGGGAGTGTGTGTGTGTGTGTGTGTGTGTGTGTGTGTGGAGAGGTGGAGAGAAGGGATGCGTGTGCGTGTTTAGGAAGAGTGAGGTTGTCTGTGTATTTGTTGGAGTGTGGTGTGTATGTGTTTGTTTGTGAGTGACAGAGAGAGAGAGAGAGAGAGAGAGAGAGAGTGGGGGGTGGGAAAGAGACAACAACTGAGTTTGTACATGTCCTCATTTGTGTATACAGTATGTATGTGTGTGCGTGTGCATGCGGGAGGGTGTGTGTGAGTGTGTGTGTGCGTGGGAGAACTTGTCCCCCATCAGCAGAGAGCTGAAGTGACAGCTTGTCTAGGCCCTGATTCCTCCACTCCCAACCAATTACACTGCAGAGAGGAAGCCAGCTTAGAGCCCCTCCTGTCACACATGTCCACATACACACACACAAACATACACACTCTCTTGGGACACACATACAAACATACACACTCTCTTGGACACACATACATACCATCTCTCTTACACATCCAGTGGACACACACATACTGTCTTTCTCTCACACCCACAAACACACATTCGGTCTCTCTCTCACACCCACAGATATACACAGAATTGTTGTCTTTCATGCACACGCACACACACACACACACACATATTTCCTGTGTAAATGTGCTGACATCCATGTGTCATCCTGCCAGTCAGTTACACATGTAACACTGTATCTCATATCTGAGAGATTTGACTTAACTCTCATTGTGGGTGGTGGACATGGGGTGGGTAAGATATGTCTTAAAAAGACACCTACTGTAGTATGCTGGCATGGATATTAGAAATGGGATCATTCGGACTATGGCCCGAAATCATCCTTTTCCCATTTGTCATGGTTTTATAAAAAGACCTGTTGACCAAACAGAAGGTTGCACGGTACGGTGTGCGCTGCACATGTTCGGGACAGGAAACGCAGACAGAGGACGACATTGCTGTTCACTTCTGTTCTGTGATTGGGATGTCTCTTTGTGCCTGTATTTCATCCTCCTCTCACGCTCTCTCTCTAGCTCTGTCCCTCTCTCTAGCTCTGTCCCTCTATCTCTGTCTCTCTCTCTAGCTCTGTCCCTCTCTCTCGCTCTGTCCCTCCCTCTCTCTCTCTCTCTTATTCTCCTCCCCCCCCTCTCTTCTCTCCCTTACTTCCCCCCCCCCACTCCGTCCCTGTCGGTGTCTCCCTCGCCCTCCCTCTCCCTCTCTCTGGCTGTGATAGCTCCGATGTGCATGTTGCCGTCACCGCTTAGTTTTAATAAAGAGCCACTGGAGCGCACCACATTGACTTTTCATGTCTCGATGGCTCTTCTCCTCCTCCTCCTCTCTCTCTCTTTCTATCTCTCTCCCTCCCTCCTTCTCCTCTCCTGTCTCCTCCTCTCCTTTCCTTTCCTCTCCCCTCCACATCATCCCCCCGACTCACTACTGTACCACTTTCTCCACAAAACACCCTCATCCTCCCTTTTCCCCCCCTCCTCCCCATCCCTTTATCCAAACGATTACCTTTGTGTACGTGTCTGTGAGGTGTGTTTGTGTGTGTGTGTGTGTGTGCAATAGCAGGGTGCTTCATTAAAATGGTAAGTCTGAATCGATGTGGGCCCTGAACCTGACCGGCGTGGTGGAAAGCACAATATAATCACACTTTCAACCAATGACATCAGAGTGGGAGGGGCAGGGGAGTGGCATGGAGGGATAAACGGAGGGAGGGAAGAAGGGAAGGGGGTGTGTGAAGACATGAGCACTGTGGATGTCCAGTTGGAGAGGGAATGATCGCAAAGAAGAAGAAAGATACAAAGATATAGCCTGAGAGAACTTAGGGCTGGGCAATACAAATCCGTATTGCCATAAGTGGATCCAATTACCTCAATTACAATAGATATTGTGGTGACTTTGTGTTGAAAAAGTCCAATTGTGCCATGTTCCAATACCTTTTAGACTAATTTAGAGTAATTGACATTAACCCTTATGTTATCTTCGGGTCATTCTGACCCATCAGTCATTGTGTATTGCGACAACTTTACCGCATACAAAAAGAAAGTGAAGCATTTTCTTTTAACCATCGGGCTGTCTCAGAGGCGCCAAAGAAAAAAAGAAAACAGCACGGGCGATCAAAGTCGGACGGCATCGGTTCCGGCGCAGACTCCTAAACGACGAGAACACACGTGTCGCCGAGCGTGTGTGTGTGCCTCAAGGGGTCGGAAAAGCATGCATGTGTTTGTGTGTGCGGCGTGCGTCCACACCTGGCCAGGGCGCGCGTGCAGCAGCGAGACATGTTGATGAAGGACGAGGCGCTGGCGCGGGTCTGCAGCGTGGTCTCGATGCCCCGCAGCAGGTCGTTGGTCTTCAGCAGCAGCAGCATCTGACGGGGCACGCGGTTCAGCAGGTCGCTGATCTGGGGGAGGTAGAGCGCCGCGTTGGTCCTGATCTCCACGTCCTGGAACACACACACACACACACACGATCATGTCAAGATGAAACTGCAGTGATGAGAAATGAGGTATTGGGTACACACACATGGACACACGTTTATAGACTCGTAGACGCGCGACCGAGCCATTATTGTACTATAATTCCGGGAATTGTTTATTTCGAGAAACCGGGCACTGTGTGAAGTTGACATTTGTCAGGTGTCTGGCTCGACGGTGTACAGTGAAGCGGGTGAAGTTGTTTGGACGCCCCGGCCTCTCTCCCTCATCTTCAGCTCCCTCTCCTGCTGTATGAGAACAGAGTCTGCCGGGAGAGTGGGTTGACACCAGCCGTGCCAGATCCCAGTGGGTCCTACAGGGAGATCCCAGACACAGAGACGCCGCTAGACCAGAGCAGTTTGGTGAGTCACTCCATACTGTGGCCTGTGTGTCTGTGTACTGTACTGCAGTGACAGCTTGTTCAGTTCGTGGGTTCAGTTCCTATAACACAGTATTAAACTGTACTTTGGGACAGATTTACAGAATGCTACAAGTAAGAGTACTTTCTGAAAGACGACTTTTTGAGAGTCCGGGACTGCTATAGGTATACGGGCTGATCATTAGTCAGAAAAGCACTACCACTCAAAATCGTTTTTTTTATGAGGATTTTGTGTCGTTTCAGCTTGCCTGTTGTGGCAAAATTGTTGTCATTTCTAATGCGGTTCTACAGCCTGTTACCATGAGGATCCGTATTGGTACATACTAAGAGCTAGCGCCCAAATTCCACCTCGGTGCTGATCATGGACAATTAGCAAAAATGACAAACGACATCAGTGTTCTAAAGATGCCGTCTGTCATATTGCATCGGTTCCTTAAATATGAAGTCAACAGCACAGCGCATACCAACGCCACATTCTAAGGTTGAAGAACATTCGAGTGGCTCTTGTCTGCTTCAACAACAATGAGGACCTCTGCAAATGTCCCAGTTAACCGACAACGACATCCTTTCAGTCTTTTGAGCTATTCTACTCTCCCCAATACACCTGCCTTTTTAATAACTGTTCACCAGCAGTCTCTCTAACTTCAGGAGCTTAAGAGGAGAAACGGCCGTGTAGCTTTTGCCAGTCATTTATCCGATAAACCCGCCCAAATCCCCTCCTCTCTGAAAAATAAGGAGGAGGGAAGGGGGGGGGGAAGCGGGATTAGGACCAGAATTAAGTGGATTCCACCTCGGCCATAGTCCTTCTGAGGGGGGGACCGGTGAAAGCTTTGACAGCACGAAAGAGAAGTGAATTAGGTCTTCCGAGGACGAGAGAGGGGGAAAAAGTGTGTGTTGTGTGTGTGTGTGTGGGGAGGGAGGGGCTGCTGTCATTCGAAACAAATCCAATTGAGAAAGACCGTCTTATTTCGCCGCGGCACTTCCGTAAGTGTTCGTGCCCGCTGACCCGAAAGAGCTGACGCGACCGACGCGTTTCCCGCCATCTGGGAGGAGACGTCACGAGGGAACGTGCCACCACGGGGTCTTCACAAGGTCTTCAGAGGCCGAGTTTGTATATACAGTGTGTAAACACACACATATAAATCATACAACGTCCCGTCTAAATCCCAACGACCCGTACAATTATACGCTCAACCCCCCGCACACTTTGACTCACTCGTTCGGTCATTAAACCCATGCATCCACCCACCCACCCATCACATTTAAAAGCTCGCCAAAAATTTAACTGAGTAGCAAAGTCAGACTAGCTTAGCCGTGAGTCCACGCCGCGATCGGTCTTCAGGGCGGAGCTCTCTCTCTCTCTCTCCAGCGTGCTGTAATGCCTTAGCGCTCCTGGCTCGGGAGGCCATTTCTATTCCCTCCCGCAAATGAAACCTGTGAGCTATGAGCTGCCACCTCCGCCAAAACGGCCCGACGCCGACCGCTAAACGCGCCCTGACGCACGCTCTTGCTCGCATCGTCTCGTCGGGCAGATTTATACGCACGCCGTCTCCTCATTGGTCCACTTAAGCGCTCATTATCTTCCCATTGGTGGATTTACGCGGCGTATCGGGAGAATATTAAGCGCGCGCGCCGAACGACCTTGACTGTTTGTTCTATGGACTAATGTGTGTGTTAGGTGTGAGAGTACATTGGGGGGGGGACCCGTGTCTGTGTGTAGATCCATTTATTAGGGAGATATACTGCTGGTACGACGAGCCATTACTCAGACAGTGTGCGCTTCTTATTGTGGGTGTGTTTATGAGGGAGGGAGCAACTCTGCCAGCTTCTGTTGAGTGATTATTTTGCCGAGGCCCCCGGTCCTGTACCGCTCCTGGGTAAGCTGCACCGGGCAGCTGTGAGCAACTACCGGGTCCGGTTTCAATTCTTCATCAACGCTACCTTGTATTGTGTCCTCGTACACGTAGCAATTCGAGGGTGCGCGTGTACTGCGTGTGTGCACGAGATCAAATGACACCCTATTGCGAGGGGAAAAAAAGTAGGAAAGAAGCAAGGCGGGAGGGAGGGAGGCAAAGAGGAAGGAAGGGAGGAGGGAAGAAAGGAGAGAAAGACTAAATGGTCTCGTCCGCGTCCTTAACCGCAGTCGCCTTGCGCCTCTCTTTGAAGCTTCCAAGATTTCACTTCAAAGATGCCCTCTCCATTAGAGATGGCCCGTCTATACAGGGAGGGGGGGCGGGGGGACGGGGGGCAAATGATGGGACTGTTTGTGTGAGAGTATGTACCGAGTGCACACGTGAGCCTGTCAGTGTGTCTGCCCGTGTGGCCCTCAGCACAGCAGCATTGTCAAAAAAACCCTGGCGGGAATTCCACTCGGTCGACAAACAGCGCCAGAGTGCCAGTCAAGGAGACCGACAGCCAGCCGACACCTTAGACAGACGAGACAAGTAGCCGAGGTAAACAGACTCGCCACAAACAGTGGAGAAATAACCCCCGTCTTTCCCCCCGACGCTTGAGATGTACTTAGACGCGCGCGTGTCGTCACGTAAACGGCAGGACGTGACCGGCGACAACCCCTCCCCGAGTGAACCAAGACGCCCCCCAAATTCTCCAGCACTCCCTTGCCACTTCAAACATGTGCGTCTGATCTGGCATTCAGGCAGAATAACAGTCTCCCTGACTCCACAGGATCTATTAGAGAAAGAAGCAGGACTAATCTGTCCCAGAGGACACACACACACACACACTACACTCAACCACTTACAACACACACCAGCCCCAGCCTCTAATAATACACACTCAACAGAGGAGGAGTGCATGTGTTTGTTATGTGGCCTTGTCTGCTCTTCCACGTCTCCCCTCAGGAGTGTGTGTGTGTGTGTGTGTGTGTGGGAGTGGATCCTCTCCCGGGCTAACTCAACTGACCTGGGCTAACTCTAAAGTGAAACATGGTGCCATCCACCCCCCCCCACTCCCACGCAATGACACGTCACTCGCATTTGCAATCCGTTCAGGCGAGTGTGATCGTTTTACTGATGGGTACTAAACGGTATGAGAAGAGGGGACACAAAAGGATAGAAGGGGGGGGGGACACAAAAGGAGATGGGAGGGCGGGCAAACAGAACATAGGACCGGGAGGGGAGGGGGGTGGACATTCACAACATGAAAGCGTAAGGGCATCCAGGGCCTCGCTTCTCTCAGGGCTGTTGCAGGAACAGGAGCTCCTTCCTCTCCCATCCTCCTCTCTCATCCTATCAGAACCTCCGCTCCGGACACAGCCGTCAAACGTCCACGAACGCAGCCCTGGTTTGACCGAGCAGGAGAGGAGGACGTGCGCGTTACAGAACAGTGGTATGCAGAGGTTCCCGCTACGCGACTTAAGTCACGCAGAGCGTTCTCTAAGCTGATAGGGCGATGGGGGGAGAGGGGAGGGGCGGGGACAGGGAGGCAAAAAGAGTGATGGATGAGTGACAGACATGTCCCCCCCCTTCATTTACCACACAACAGACTGGGTGTGATCTGTCTGTCAATTTTCAACTGTCTGGATTCTCTCTTCCAGTCCTCTTTTTATGACATTCTCTCTCTGTCTCTCTCTCTTGCCCACTGCTCTTCTTGTCTCTCTCTCTCCCTTATACTTTCATTGTCCCTCGCTCTCTAAGGCTTCTATCGTCTGCTCTCCTCTCTATCAAACCTTTTTTCTACACTTAAATTACCATTCTTTTGTTTACTCTCTCTCTCTCCTCTCTCTCTCTCCCTCTTTCTCTCTCTCTCTCTCTAAGCAGCATTGATTGCTACATCTTTTCAGCTTTGAAGCGAGCGTCTTTTCCTGCCACAGACATTTAAATTGTGTTCATTCCGAGTGACTGCTAATGTCCATAATGTTTTTGTTCTGCTCGTGATCGTGACAAAGAGAGTGGAGGTAGAGCTGCGCGCGTGTGCGAGAGGGAGATAGTGACAGTGTGTGTGCGAGTGTGTGTGCGAGAGATGGAAGGATAGCGACGGTGTGAGTGTGTGAGAGAGAGATTAGCGACCGAGTGCGGGTGCAAGAACGAGAGACAGACAGAGACTGTGTGCGCGCGTGTGCATGTAGAGCGTGAGTGTGAAACAGTCTCTGTCTTCAAATGAGGAGCCCACAGACCGTTCCCTCTCGCCGCTCACTCTCACCGCTCACTCCCTCATCACTTCCTCAGTGATCTTCATCTTCTTCCTGGTCTCTCCATCATTCTCTCTTTCCTGATTGTATTTGAGTTTTCCTTTCCCCTCTACCCACGGCCCTTCTCGCTCAAGCTCTTTTCAACTCCCTCTACCTCCGTGTCCCCCCCCCCTCTCTCCATCTACCTCTCCTTCTTCATCTCTCCATCTCTCCATCACCCTCTCCGTCTCTCCGTCTCTCCGTCTCCCTCAGATGAAAGCACTCTCTCTCCGGCAGTAGTCTCGTCTGCTGGCCTCTGTAATTATCCTTCCCACTCAGCCCTGTTTCAAAAGCCCCAGCACTGTAGACACTCACCCACCAGGCTTGTTACTGCACATCACAACACACACGCACGCACGCACGCACGCACGCACACGCACGCACACACAGTGAGCAAATACAGATACAGACACACACCGATGGCCGCCTGCCTGCCTGCACACACACACACACACACACACACGCACACATAGACACCCCCCCCCCACACACAAACAGACAGACACACACACACACAGACACCCACCCCCCCCCCACACACACACACACACACACAGACACACAGCACCCCTTTGCTTTGCTCCCTTATCAGAAGTGTGGGCTGAACTTTGGTGGCCTCCAACTTGATGAAACCGCAACACTATTAGTTGGTTACCATAACACATTGTAAACAGAACATCCATCTTTCCCCTATCCCCCCTGTCATCTCTCCTCTCCACTCCCTTCTCCTCGCCCCTCTTCTAGTCACGTTTCAGACAGACGAAGCATTTGCTCGGACAATAATACTTCCTTAAGTCCCTTATCGTCGGGCCTTTGTTTTTCCCCTCCCCTCGACTCAACATTTGTTCCACCTTTTTCTATTCCCCTCCCCTCCTCTTCTCTCCTCTCCACTCCTTAGACTGACCAGAAATACACAGAGCGCGTCACTGTACCGCCCCCATCTCCTCCAGTGAAACCCACGCACATGGCAAAGGCTTACAAACAGTGGGCTCAGAAATTACTGGAACCCCTGGCCGGCAATGCACAACTAATACTACAAAAATATAAACAATGTAATTATCGAGATCAACTCAAAATACCAACAAGTGAGAAATACTAGGTGGACTAAATCCGAGGTGGACTTTCAAAACAAGACAATGATCGACCTCCGAGTGTGCGACAGGGGACCTACCTCCGAGTGTGCGACAGGGGACCTACCTCCGAGTGTGCGACAGGGGACCTACCTCCGAGTGTGCGACAGGGGACCTACCCCTGAGTGTGCGACAGGGGACCTACCCCCGAGCCCGAGTGTGCGACAGGGACCTACCTCCGAGTGTGCGACAGGGACCTACCTCCGAGTGTACGGCGGGGGACCTACCCCCGAGTGTGCGACAGGGGACCTACCTCCGAGTGTGCGACAGGGGACCTACCCCCGAGTGTGCGACGGGGGACCTACCCCCGAGTGTGCGACGGGGGACCTACCTCTGACTGCATGACAGGGGGACCTACCTCTGACTGCGTGACAGGGGTGCTGCTGATGCCGGCTGTGACGGAGGTCCAGGAGCGGGCGGTGAGCACGCAGGCGAACAGGGCGTAGAGGTCTCCGGCCCCCAGGCTCCGGCTGTGCCTCTCCACCCCCTTCATGTCCCCCTTGATGAGGGCCTGCCACAGGCGGCAGTAGTCCATCCTGAAGTCTGGGTGCAGGACCTTGGGGGGGGGGTCACACACACACGCACCACCATCATCATCATCATCTCAGGGCTGCTTCACCTGGCCAGAGTGTTTGGGCCGAGCCTAACCATTAGAGGGGCGAATGGTTAACCAATCACAGCCCTCTATGAAGATCCAAGTGGCAACAAGGACCCCCGAATCGTCGTATTTGTCTGACGTGTGCACCTGTCGGCCGTTAGCGCCTGGTCATAGCGAAACCCTGCGTGACGTTTCCTTTTCTCCTTCGCATACCCATGATGCACTGCGACGCTACGATCCTTAATTAACACAGCAAGGCAGGCTGACATGGAAGACATGTAGGCCCAATAGAAGAAAAAAATGGAGAGATAGTTGCTCGGGGTAGATTAGCATTCTGTCTGAGCAAGGCCAGAATCAGAAGTCATTACATATAAATTGGTTCCATTATGATCTGGAGAAGCAGGCAGAGGAGAGTGCTCTCCCTCCCTCCCTCTCTCTCCTGGATCCCTTCCTCCCTCCCTTCCTCCCTCCCCCCCCTTCCACCCTCCCACCCACCCTCCCTCCCTCCCCCCCTTCCACCCACCCACCCACCCACCCTCTCTCCCTCACTCCCTCCCTCCCTCCCTCACTCCCTCTCTCTCTCTCTCTCTCCTTCCCTCCGATCTTTCATGTGCCAGCAAATCAGAGATGCATATTTATCACCAAATTATCTTCATGAATGCACTTACAACTCCCAACATCCACTGGAGAGGGTTTAGGGGAGACACAGGGGATTTGCCTGCGCGAATGTGTAAGAGGGCGTGAAAATGGGTGTGCGCATGTATATCAAAGTGTGCACAGTTCACCAGAGTATGCAAATGCATGTCCGGTTCATATGCTGAACCACTCAAAGAAGATTGTCTGTGAGTACAGGCGTCTCTGTGTGTGTGTGTGTGTGTGTGTGTTTCCGTGGAAGTGTGTACGGGGAAATAGGACCGTAATTCAGTACACTTCCAAGTAAACCGGGACACACATTTGCTGTTTATTGAAAAGCTTTTAGTCTGTTTTTGTAACAAGTAGGCATCCAGGCGTCGCTGTGAGCGTGTGTGCATGCATGTACACAAGCACACACACATGCTGTACACAAACACACACACACATACACATACAGACACAGACGGGTAACTTGACTTTGGTGGTCCAGTCGAAAATCAGTACTCTGTACCGGATAAATCCAAATCCCCCCCCTGCGCCCCTTCTCCTCCCTCTCTCTGACCCCCGGAGATGTCTGGAAGCCCTCGGCTGGGCGCGAGGGTCCTCACCTGGTACAGGCCGTGGTCCAGCAGGACGATCTCCGTCTCCCCGCTCTGGGGGCTCCGTCTCACCAGCACGTTCCCTGGGTGGGGGTCACAGTGCACGAAGCCGTGCACAAAGATCATCTCGCTGTACATCTTACCCAGGTTCTGAGAGATCTGAGGAGAGAGGGAGAGACAACGAGAGAGAGAGAGACAGAGAGAGAGAGAGAGAGAGAGAGAGGAATACAGAATGGGAGAGAGAGAGAGAGAGAGTAGAGCGAGAGATCGAGAGAGAGATAGAGAGAGAGAGAGAGAAAGAGAGAGAGATAAGCAGCTAGAAATCTGCTAAAATACAAAAATGAAAGCGCTGTGACAACCAAAGAAGATGTAAGGAAACACACTCTGCACATTTAAATGGAATAATATAATTAGAAATGTTCTTAACAGTACAAAGAGCAATCACTCCCGCCCGCAAACACATACAATTTTAAACACACACACACACACACACGTACAGTATACGAGAAATGAGCATAGCCCTGAACATGGTGTGTATGTGTGTGTGTGTGTGTGTGTGTGTGTGTGTATGTATGTGTGTGTGTGAATGTGTGTGTGTATGTGTGTGTGCGTGTGTGTGTATGTGTGCGTGTGTGCGTCTGTGTGTGTGTGTGTGTGTGTGTATGTGTGCTTGTGACTCATGGTTAGTCACAAAATGCAGATGCTAATGAGAGCGTTCAGGCGACAATATGGACCCGGGATGTCAACACTTGTCACTGACGCACACACAGACACACACACACACACAGACACAGACGCACAAACAAAGAAAAGGAACAATGAGGTCTCTTGCTGACTCAGAGACACATCACTGTCAGGCCAGAGTAAACTACTTACTGTGGCGAGAGAGACTGGCAATATCTTCTCACAGTGTATGTACTGTATTTGCAAAAATAGTTTGACCATCAATCATCACTTGGTACCTTCTTTTTTGGGTACACGGTACACCTTATCCATGTTGGGCACAGTGTTAAGACGAACCCAGCCCAAAGAAGGCAGGGTGGGCGGTACATCAGAAAACATCAGCTTGGGAGAGAAGCGCGTGTGCACGGCATTCTGCCCCGAAAGGATTCAAGACGTCAACATCCCCGTCGTGCTTTAGGCGTTACCAAAAGTAACGTCTGCACTGTGTCTTGTTCATACGGACCCGTGATACGAACCGCTGTCCCTAATGTTTCAAACTGTGCACTTCCAACTCCCTGATTATCTGCTGCACTTACCCAGGCCCATATGCTCGATTTATACTTTTTTCGCTTTGGATAAAAGCGTCTGCTAAATGAAGACATGTAAATGAGCGAGGGCAATTTCCTGGTTGGCTAGCGTGCTCGTCTCGGCTGAAGCTTTCACAGGACGAGGAGATCAGAGGGGGAGGAGCCGGTTGGAGGAGGGAAGAGAGTGAGAAGAATGGTTAGGAGAGAATTCGGAAATGCGGAGGCAGACGATGACCAGGGCAACGCGACAGAGAGACGGGAAGAAAGAGAGAGAAAGATAGAAGGGGAGAGAGAGAGAGAGCGGCTCGCCCTGTCGAAGCAGCAGACAGTAGACCCAGAGGGAGGAGAGGGAGCGCATCGGAGAGAGAGCGGTCGCACGTCGACACACACACTCCACCCGTGAGAGAGTGGTGACCGCACCCATCCTCCCTGTGAGAGAGCTGGTGAAACACCGACACACACACACTCCATCCCTGTGAGAGAGCTGGTGAAACACCGTCACACACACACTCCATCCCTGTGAGAGAGCTGGTGAAACACCGTCACACACACACTCCGTCCCTGTTCTGTAGAGGTGCACTGTGGTGTGTCTGTGTGTAAGCGTGCGTGCGCATGTGCGAAAGAGAACGATTCCCAGCCAGACTCTCTCTCTCTCTCTCCACGTGTCTCCCTCCCAGACTGATAGAGAGAGGAGGAGGATGTAAGAAGGAGGGAGTGAGAGAAGAGCTTGGTGGTGGTGGTGCTACTGAGGATTGTTCCCAAGGTTCCACGCCACAGAGCTCCTTTGATTCCCTCTAAAAATAGCCACGTCAGAAAAAAAGAGCGACAGGCAGTCTCTTTTACTTGATCCCTCTTTCACACACACACACAGATGAGTCATATCACGACAGTTAAATACAACAAACAAACAAAAAGAGATAAAAAGGGAGGGCGAACCCACACAGGAGGGGAACCCTTCCTCAGGAGAGGCTGAAGGGATGAGTGAGGGGGATGAGTGAGGGGGATGAGAGGGGATGAAGACCTCCCCAAGCTCCGTCTCTCATTGAATTAACGCGGATGATTCATTTAAACACATTAACTCATCCCTTCCTGTTAGAGTCAGTGTCCCGTGTGGAACTCGGGTGCGAACAGATCAATACTAGACTAAGACACACACACACACACAAAAACAGCATATTCTGATTTGGCTTGATACCACAATGATTTGCGTGTACCTCCACTACAGCAGAGGGGTAATTTTGCTAAAAAAAGATTTTCCTACTCCCCCTTCCCTCAAGTCACAGTTCCCTCCCTGTTGATGAATCCGTTTTGGTGAGTCACAGGTACCAAGGCTTTGTGAGTGGGGGGGGTGAGGGGGCGTGGTCGGTGGTCTTGAGGTAGAAGGTATTCAAAAACAGCATCCCCCAAATGAGTCCCCAGGAGATGTTCAGGGGGGGGGGTGGGGGGAGGGGAGGCGGTGGGCAGGTTGGAATGTATGCAGCTGGAGCATCCATCTCTAGTGGCCCCCTCTCTGTGTAAAGCTGTCTGTTGTACAAGGCACCATGCTGGTATGGTAGCTCCACTACCGGCCAACTGTGTGTGTGTGTGTGAGAGAGCGAGAGACACAGAGAGAGAGCGAGAGACACAGAGAGAGAGAGAGAGAGAGAGAGAGAGAGAGAGACACACACACACACAGAGAGAGAGAGAGAGACACAGAGACGCAGAGAGAGAGAGAGAGAGAGGTAGGGGGGAGCTGTCTGGAGAGAGCTAGCAGCAGTCCAGCATGTCATTAATCATATGCACCCACATAAACACACACTCAAAACCTACACTGTGATCCTGCCCATGCCCACACACACACATCTACAAAGCAATGGCAAAACACAGCACACGCGTGGGCACCCGGACACACACCTCTTAAATAGGGACACGGACAGCAAACAAATTACCTCAAAGAGGAATGGGCAAGCACTAATGGCCATTAATTACCGCTTCTCCAATTTGTCACCGGAGACAAGCCCACGTGCAGGCACACAAAAGGACGTCACGACGACACGGACCAGACCAACGGGAGCGCTCCCCTCGGGAGGGGGAGGGGAACACGAGGCGCTCCCACTCACACGCACGACTGGATGACACAACATGGGGTTTTACAGGGAACACCCTCCAGAGAAGAAGCCTTCTCACCCGGGACACGTGTTACTCCACAAGCGGCCCGTTCTAACGCAGGCCGAAGCCGACAGGGCGAGGCACGAAATGTGTTACACGGATCTAAACAAACTCAAACGGATATGTGAGAAACTTCCATCGATTCCCCCGGCCCCCGCCCGCCGGCCCCGCTCCCCGGCCTCACCCTGCCCCCCGGGCCACACCCCACCCCCAGGCCACACCCCAACCCACCCCGCCCCCCCGCCACAGTTGGAACCTTTAGCTAGGTTTCAGAAGAACTGACAGGCACACGTAATGATGTGTGGGCCTGCATTTCACGCATCATGGAACAGAGGCGTAAACAAACTAAAACGGAGGTCATTAAGACTCTTGAGCATCTTGACCTGTACATTGAACTTAGCTAGGTGGCTAACGTAAAGCAAAAGGAAATGCATCGTCATCACCATAGTGTCTGGAACACAGTCAGAGACATGAGCCTCCTTCTGGTACACAACCTAAGAATATAACATCCATCGCTTGAAACCTCCGCAAGTCCGTGGAGACATGCGACGCAGTGACATCGGAGAACCAAGTGTCTCCTAATACATTATTCCCGCGAATCTTTCACCACAAACGTTTGATTCTGAAAGCTCCGTCAGCTGCATGTATATGATGTCAGCCTGGGTGCCCCGCTGGTGCTGTTGTTGTTTATTTACGAGTTGTGGCGTTGTTATTATTATTATTTACGGGGTGGTGATTGTGAAACATATAGTGCCACAGCTGCCTTGGCTGCTAGGTGTGTGTGTGTGTGTGTGTGCGCGCGTGCAGCATATTGGAGCAGTGCCAGTAGCTCAGAAGTTGCCCTTGACGACCTGACGTGCGGCGACACGATCCGAAAGCTCCACAACGTCAGCCGGGGGGGAAACGAGCACGCGCGCTCCTGAACACGTGACACATCGGCGGGGGTGTTACAAGCGAGCGGCTTCGGCTCGAGGAAGCCCCGGTCAGCTGGGAGTGGAGAGCGTTCAGGAGGCGGTCTGTGTGTAGGATCCCCAAACAGCCCACTTCATTACCTTGATATCTTGTTCTGTGGTTCTTCCTCGGGCCGAGGGAGGAGGAGGAGGATCGATAAAGGGCCTGAAGAGGGAGGGAGGAGGGCTGTGCACGCGGGACGTGTCAGAACAGCTCATATTGGACGCCGCACACTTCATTAGATGCCTGAAGGGCGGCCGCACAGCATGTATGTTTCTATTTCTTTATGCCTTTGTTTGAGTTGTGTGATGTTTCTGTTTGTATGTACAGTGCGTTTGCGTGTGTGTGTTGGCACCGTATGTGTGTGTTTCTCTTTCGCTCCTCCCCCTAAGGCTAGGTGCAGACAGTGACTGATGTATGTCATTGTGGGGTGTGTGTGTGTGTGTGTGTGTGGGGTGGTGGCAGTGGGTCCTTCTTTCCTCCAGGCTTGATGGCACTCTATCATTACCCACAAAGTCGTTTGCAACCATCTCGGAACCGTCAGCCAAAGTGAAGGGAAACGAACACGACACACTGACGGTCACACAGCCTTAAGGATGGCTCTGCGTTATATTGACTTGGGGCTTTGGGAACAGATGGGTACTTGGTGCGGAGTATAGATACAACAGACCTGGGTCTGGGTCCTCGTGAAGTCAGGCTTGGAGCTGGAGCTATCCCATCGCCTTCAGGGTGAGGACTGATCCTAACTGTAGGTTGGGTAGTACGTGTTTGCGTGTCTGGGTAAGCGATAACGTGGGTATGCGTGAGTTTAGCGAAAATGGAAAAGAATATGGAAAAGGAGAGACGTATCAAAAACAAATCGTAATATATAAACTTTGGATACTCGCCCCCCCCCCGTCTTGCACACGTACACAACCCAGAAAGGGCCTGCAATACACACTCACGCCTACAGCACGGGCATCAACAAAGCAAACACACACACACTTCACTGCCCCCGCACCGCACACACGCCACACCCTCCAAAATCACTCCTCGTCGACCCGGTCACCGAACGGACGCCGCCGCCGTCTCAAACAAACCCCCCCGTCCTTTTCGAAAAAATCAGACCAGCGCGTTAGGTCGCCGATGACTCGTGCGTCTATTCCAAGCACGTGCGGCACGAGCCTTTGGAGCAAGACGGAAAAAAAGGTCCATGTGGGCCCTCATCAATCTCTTGATTACGGCGCGTGGCGCTTCTCTCAAGGGGTTCTCAAGGATGACGACGCTTAATAAGTCTATTCCTCGTGCCGAACCTGCTCCTTTTATGATGTCCCTTATCTGTCCCATCAGCTGTCTAATAAAGCTCATCGCCATTGGCTGATGGCCGTCGCTGTAGTGGAAGTGGGAGCGTGTTCAGTAGCCTGTGATTCCCACTCGGCGTCGACATGCGCGTCTGTGTGCGTGGGTGTTTGTGTGTCCGTATCGCTTCCGTTTTACATTTCATTCGATTCGTTTGAGCTGCATTTTCAAGCCGTGTTTTTCTTTTATTCTTGTTCTTCGACGAAAACATTTCTTCAGTGTATCCCAGGTTGTCAAGTTCAGGGTTGCTAGGTTAAGAGGCATCACTTTATGACGGCTGATACTGGACCACGGCTAGTCATAGCGATCTATTTTAAAAGTATTTCAGATGTATCCTTACCGCCTTCTGCAAAAAGAGGGACGCACTTAGAATACAAATACACAATCAAGATGTAGCCCTCGGCAACTCGTATAGTCTAACACGTGCTATTTCAAGAGAAAAAACTGGAAGGATGCTCCCAAACCTGTGATATTCCTGACAACCCAGAGAAAAGAAAGATTGGGAATATTCGATTCGGGTTCAAAGTAAGCAGGGCCCTCATGCAATCCTACCCCGCACCCAAAAACAGACTCACGCAAGACAACACAAAGGACCGTTTTGAATTCCCCTCATTAGAACGGCAATCAAGCGCACACAAAAAAATAAGTGTCAACTCAGCATCGTCATTTTAGCAAACCATTATAAATATGAATGTTATTGGGTGTGTGGTGTTCTGCTGCTAGGCCACATAGAGTACAGTACTGAAGAGGCATAGATGGGCCGAGAGACAGACTGAACACAGAATATGCCTTCTCATGGCACCAGCCTACTAAATAGGTCATGGTTGCATCCTGACTGTTTGTGTCAGGATGACACTGCGATTAGGAAGCTGCGGGCAGATAATCAGGTAGCTACAACTCCTTTCGCTGGAAGCAATTTTCCCGTCAGCACTTAATCTGTCTGAGGAACAGAGCGGCGAAGTGTGTGCCGTGAAAGTTTTGCCACCCACACAACTTGTGCGGTGGAGAGAGAGAGACAGAGAGAGAGAGAGACAGACACAGAGAGAGAGAGAGAGAGTTCTATCAAGGGGAGAGGGATTGAAATAAACCGACAATGTCTGTCATGACATCATACTGACGTCTGTGACTGAGCCAATCCACAGCACAATGAAATGTGATTTTTAGCCATACTTTATTTTTATTTTTATTTAACCTTTATTTAACCAGGCAAATTGCTTGAGGTCAAATGACCTCTTTTTCGAGCAAGGCCTGGCCAAAATGGCAGCAGCTAGAATTAATCAAATGCAAGACAAACATAAAAAGAAAGCAGACATGAAAACAGAGACAAAAGCACAGACATGAAAAAACAGAGACAAATACATTCCAATGGGTGAAAGAAAAACTATTTTGAGGAAAAAATACTACACAGTGAAACATTTACACACTCCAAAATTCGCCATTAAGAAACATGTAATTCGAGTTTTAAAATCATTCATGGTGATGAGTTCCTGTAATTTGAGTGTTTTTTGTACAGTGTTCCAGGCGGAGGGAGCAGAGTACATGAAAGCCCTCTTCCCAAACTCAGTACAGGTTCTGGGGACAGAGGTGTAAAGAAAGACCAGAAACACACATACGTGTGTGTGTGTGTGTGTGTGTGCGTATGCTGAGCTTTGAGAACACAAACCGGGTTGTGTGAGTGAGAGCATGTGTCTGACAAGCGTCTGAGAGACTTCCGGATGAAAAGGTGATGTCCATTGAAATATGTCGGTCACGCCTTCTACCTATGGTGCAAACTGCTGTCCAGCCAAAGTAGCTTTAACTTAGTGTGTGTGTGTGTGTGTGTGTGTGTAAACACACATGTTCACCCTGCATCCCCACAGACACAAACACTCATACAGCATTGTGTATACTAAACACAAGCGCATGCTTTTACTAGTGCATACATAGGCTGATCCACACATGGCACAAAGGCACACACGACACACACACCTACACACACACACACACAAACAAGCATTTCAGTCCTCTCGTATTGGAAGCCCATTTGGGATGAGCGCTATTGTAGTGCCAGATGTCTCCTCACTGTAGAACCGCTGCAGTGAAACACCATACAGTTAACCTTACCCCCCCTCCCCCACCCTCCACACACACCCACACACACACACAGTTAACCTCACCCCCCCCCTCCACACACACACACACACACAATGCAAATACTCCACCAAAGTATGAGTCCCGGGTACTAAAACACCCGTCTCAAAAACGCGCCCTGCTGATTTGCCGGCTAGACTGCAGCCAGAACCCCTTGCAGCCTCCAGAGGCGGACGCGAAGCCTCCACCCCCAGTGGCTGGAACCTCCCTGCGTGGGCCTGGCCTGTGCGCTTCCCAGCCTCTCTGGTTGGGATTCAAACTTGGTTAAAGGGGAGGTGGTCCAGACATGACACCACTTATCTGCCTTCTCTCCTCTCCATCAGTCATCGACGAAGAGAGGGAAGGAGATATCGGACGGTGGATGACGGAAAAAACGTACGGGTGTGAGATTGTAAGCGTGCGTGTGTGAATGCGCGTGTGTGTGGCAGAGAGCGCGATTGACAAAGGGAAAGAACGGGAGACAGAGAGAGAGAGAGAGAGAGAGAGAGAGAGAGAGAGAGATAGTGAGAGAGAGAGAGAGAGAGAGAGAGAGAAAGAGACAGAGAGAGAGGGATCATTCTGCCCTATCAAGGCTCCTCAGGAAGATGTATACGAATCCAAAAAGCAACAGAGAAATAATAACTCCCGTGCAATCTCCCAGCCAAATACTCCTGTGATACACAGAGCACATTATCAATCAATAATCCATTAGTGTCTCCTGGCTGATTGTGTCTGAAGGCCCCACAAGCAGCTGACAAACACACACACACACACACACTTCTCACTGCCTCCGAGTCGCTGGGCTATCCAACGCACTGTGAGGCAGCGTCGCTGTGCCTCAGTGGAACGATCTATCGCACTGCGCCACCGATGGCTGATTGACCGAGACGGAAGGAGTGTAGAAAGGAGGGAGAATCGAGAGAGAGAGAGAGAGAGATGGGGTCAAGAAAGAATAGAGAAATAAGAGGAAGGAAGAGGTCATTACACAGCAGAGGGTGACCAGAATGGAGGGAGAGGGAGGGGTAAAAAACATCTACCCAAATGAGTCTGTTCAGGAGGCGTCAACCCTTGATTTGAACTTCCAGGGCCAACATTAGGGGGACCTCCGTAGGGCCTGTCCAACTCCACCTGACTAAGGGGCCAGCTCGGACTGCTCGTTTGCAGTCCGGTGTGGGTGGTTCAAACAACTACACATCCCAAAATGCCTGTGTGTGTGTTTGTGTGTAGCTGTACCTCGTTGACGTTGATGCCGTGCCTCCTCATGTAGTCCCTGTCGTTGACCTGGCCTCCCTCGGCAAAGTCCATGGTCAGGATCCGCTTGGTGGACAGATCCCAGTGGATCTTAGGGACCTGGGGGGGCGCACGGGCGGAGGAGGGAAGTGAAGGGAGGGTGAGACGGGGGGGTAAATGTAGGGGGTGCGTGAGTGTCTGAATAACAAGTTTGACCCTTCTTCTCTTTTACCCTGGTGCGCTGTCTGTGTGTACGCCTGAAGTCACACACACACACACCCACACCCACACTCTCAGACATAGTACATTAGCTCAGGCAAAAGGCGGGGGGGTAAAAATGCTCTCTTAGTAATCATTTTCAGGCCTTGGAGTCATTTTCAAGCCTTCGCAGAACATGCTTTTATACTGCCCACATTGAATTACCAGCCATAAACTTTAACCTATACACACACACACATACAAAACACCACACGCCTAGTTTTCACACTCTCTAAATACACGCGCACACACCCTTACACACACACACACACATCTATAAAAAAACCCATGTCTGTTATTCCTCAGCGGTAGCCAGAGGGGGGTGTGTGTCTTCCCTCTCGTGTCCTGATAAGATCCTATCAGGGCTGTGACGCACTAGGAACCATATCTCCAGGACCATTCGGAATCATTCAGATCAATAGTGTTTCCTCCTAATCCCTGCCTGGAGACGTGGGGCTAATCCACGCTCCGTTTGGCTCACTTTTAACTCTCCGGTCATGAAGCCTGGATGTGGAGAGAGAGAGAGGGGAGACAGACCGGTGGCGAGACGGGTGTGGTCGCGTCGCATGTCGGTGTTTGTCTCGGGGTGTCACAGCACAGCACAACGTGTGTTTATTTGGTGTTTGTTTATTTGGTGTTTGTTTATTTTGTGCGTTGGGGTTTGATATAGTTTGAAATGTAAAAAGTACAACTATAGGCACATCAGCTTCCTTGCACACAGTTGGCTCAGGGAAAGCGGGGGGTGCAGGTAGACGAGACAAACAGGTAGTCCAGACAGGGTTGAGAGGAGGGGTTGATGGTGGGTAGCAGTGGTTCCAAAGCCTATGCCAGCCTTTATGTGCAAATCCATGTCTAAACACAAATATAAAGAACCTTACACAAAAAGACACACTATAAAAAAAGACCCGACAACGGCCCCGTAAGACGGACGGCTGCAAATCGGATGATATATCTGGGGACGATCATCCTGTAAATCCTGCTTGATGTTATTGATGTCGCGCGCTGTGCATCATCTCGCCATTTGCAATGACTGTTACTTGGGTCCCGTCGAGGATCTATTGCAGAGCCGTGGGCGACGTGACGGAGAGCACAGGGGAGGGGAGGGAGATCTTGTCACACTGCCGCCTCCTGGACAGTTTCCATCGCAGTGCGATTAGGTTGTCCTCATCTCTCTCCGTAGTTGCACTCACTTGTTTTTACACGACCCCTATTTGTATTGTCGGGGGCACCTGATTGGTTAGAGGGCCGAACAAGCTGAACTATTCATTTCTTCCACCAACATGGGTGGCATAGTCCCACAACTTATATTTCCTGCTAAAGCAAGATCCCAAATTCGTAAAATATTTCAGGTACCGTTTGTCACGTGGCAGTAGCATTGAGACAGCATCGAGTAGCATGATTTGACTAAATACAGCCGCTAGTGCCTAAAGAAACCGTCTTTGACTCAAACATGTCAGTGCTCCCTCCCTCTCTCTCACACACACACACTCTCTTTCTCTCGTCACTCTCATCACCCTGTCGTACGAGCGCATCTTCACATGCGTGAGAGTGTGTGTGTGGGAGTGTGTGTGTGTGTGAGTGTGTGCGTGTGTGTGTGTGTACCTTGAGGAAGGGGAAGTGCCCCAGCATGCCCGCCACCTTCTCTGCGTTGCGCCCCTCGTTGAGGAAGTCCAGCTCCAGAGGCATGTTCTTCTTGGCCTCCTCCACCAGCCACATGAAGGCAAAGTCTGGGAACACCCAGTGGACCATCTTCAGCAGCACCTAGGCACCACACACACACACACACACACACTGGATATATACACACACTCATGAACACATACACCATGCAAAGACAGACAAACACACATGCAGAACATATGACTCCAGAGCCGCTGTCCTGCACGTTTTAGACGTTTCCCTGCTCCCGCACACCTGTTTCCAATGAATGGTCGTTACCCGGCTTCCACAGAGCTTGATAACGAGCCATTCATTTGAAACAGGTGTGCTGGAGCAGGGAAACGTCTAAAACGTGCAGCTCCAGTGCCCAGTGCCCACCCCTGACTTGGACACACCACTGATAATGCTGGAGGCGCACGAGCGCTACACACACCTCCATGAGCACGATGTCTTGGGAGCTCTGCGCCTGGACCTTGGGGTGCTGGACCTTCACGGCCACAGTCCTCCCATCACGCAACACGGCCTTGTGGACCTGGGCCAAGGAGGCGGCGCCCTGGGGGTTCTCCTCGAAGGTGACGAACAGGTCTGAGAGCTGCGGGGGGCGACATTTTAAAGTTTCGATCACTATCGGGCACACAAGAAGACAAACAGATACAGAGAGCTTTGGGGGGGGGTTTGTGGCGGGGGGGCATCTTTTCCGCGTGACGTGTGTGTGTACCTCGTGTGTGTGTACCTCATCTGTGTGTGTGTGTGTGTGTGTGTGTGCGCGTCGGCGTTCAGCTCCCTCGTATCAATCAGTAAACTGGGATTTTGCCGCATGACCGGGTTTTCCTAATGGTGCTGCTGAAACGACACTCCATCCATCTGCCTGGCGCGGTGCACGGGGCGGGACATGAGACACATCGCATCGGCGACCTCTCTCCATCTCTCTCTCACTCTCTCTCTCTCTCTCTCTCTCTCACACTATTCCCCCCCCCACCCCATCTCCATTTCTCCCAGGCCACCGGGCAACTGGGTCCTATGGCGACGTACCTCTATCCTTCGTTCCCTTTCTCTCATGAGACAGGCCCATGGGTGCGAGATGGCCCTTTCTCCTTTCCAACCTCCCCGGCTGACACTACCTTTCTTCACCCCTCCTGACTTTCTGAGTCTCATTAGATCCAGGTGGAGGTGGTGGTGAGGGGTGGTGGGGAGGGGTGGTGACTTACATGACACTGGGAGAGATATCTTGTCACACACACACACACGCTAAAAGCACATATACACACGAGAAAAAGAACTCAAATGGACCAACAACAAAAAAAACGTGTCTCGTCCAGTGAACACGATGACAAGATTCCTTCCTGGTTGAGAGCAGGGCTGGCCGCCGCGCCACTTGGCCCGGCGTCCTGCGTGCCAGTCAAGACGCCGGCGCAGCTGTGCTGCCCGGCCAAACAGGCGGCGAGCGGGCATCAAATGGGCAGCGGAGCAGGTAGGGAGACGGGCACGGGCCGAGAGCCAGGGTCTGTTTGTGGCCCCGCGGGGCCAGGTGAGCAGGGCCCACTGCCAGGAGACTAGCATCGGCTGCCAGGGAAAAGTGGGCACTGTGTGCTCTCGGTTATACCATGACTCACCCCCTCTCTCCCCAGCAGTGGAAAAGCCGTCTGCACGTACACATGGGACACACACAGACATACACAAATTCACTCCAAAAAACCACGAGGGACCTGGCTCACACCCAATCATCAACACACACACACACTCTATCTTCATCCCAAGGCTGAGTAACATACACTCAGAGCATGTTGGGACACAGTCTTGATTCAGGGTCTTTGCATGCACGGATTGGAGAGGGAAAGATAACAGATAACAAAGATAACAGATCACAAATAATCCCCAATAATTGCGATTTTTGCCAACCTTGTCAGAGTCCTCTACCATACAAAGTTGTTTTCAAGCTTGGGGGAACAGTCGCTAGCGTCGCAGTTCACTCTTGTCCTGAACGCATCCACACTCACCTCACATGGGGCGTCCACCAGCTACTAATAGCCCTCTCTCCAGTCCCCCAACTGTGAACAGGCAGTGTCGTAATTAGGTGAGGGGGTGTGAAGGTTAAGTAGGAACTCCTGAGGGACCCTACCGCCCCCCCCCCATCAGAACACACACACACACACAGCTCACGAGCACTATACCACAGGCCTTCTGTTGTCACATGCAATATGCAACACCCTCCCACACACACACACACACACGGAGAACCCCTTTTGTCGCTATTATAATAGCCCATTTGATAGCCTGGGAGTTAACATATGGCGGTGTCATAGCCAATAAGCCGCCTCGTACCCACTTGCCTCGCGCGTCCTCCCAAGTCACACCCCCCGTCGCGGCGGTGCGTCACACGCCGTAGCGGCTCCCGAGAGAGGGCCGATGCAGCATATTAATAGGGCTGTGTCATAGTGGGTTAATGGGTGTCACGTTTCATATAGCCTCCAGTCCAGAACACACACACACACACACACACACACACACCACTTTGACACGGCTACATCAGAGGGTGAGCCACACAGTATGCTCGACACGATAGACAGGGGTCTTGCTTTTACTGTCGGAGGTGAGTACAGTATCTAAATGAATACTAGCCTGTGGGGTGGACGCAATCATGTGATGTGTCTCACGGAGTATGTTTCAGTAACATCAATAAAGGCATGAGTCCCCATTGAATGTGTTCCCTAATTAGCGTCCACAAAATGGCATCCAAGTCAGGGCCCGAAAAGATATGGCCTCCAAAATACACCAGTTCCTCTTTTTCAGTTTGTAAATGTATTCGCGTTGCCATGTTGAAGTGCACAGCTGAAGAACAACATGTACCTACAGCAGCTTTAACCTACCGACTCCACGATGACGGACTGCCACCCAATGCCCACTGTACAACCTTTCCCTTTCTCTCCCTCTTTTATACCACTTCCCTAAACATGTCTCTCTCTCTCTCTCCTGTTCCTCTGGACAGCAATGTAGAAGTGCTGGCCTTTTGTGAAATTATCTGATAATCTGCATCATTCTTTTTGGGGGGGGTGGGGGGGGGGTTGCGGCGGGCTTATCTAAAGCCCACTCCGAAGGACAGGGGGCCACATGGATCATCCGACAACGTCGACGCCGATGGCCTGATAACGCCGCGGTGATCTCTGACCTCCCCGGGGAGACCGCCAGGCCGGAGAGCGGACCGGCAGGGAGGAGGAGGAGGTCGGCCATGATGGTTCTTTGGCATGGCGGTAATCTCTCAAACTGGGGGAGGGGGGGGGGAATAAATCAAAACAACGGAGAGAGAGAGAGATAGAGGGAGAGACAATGGGAAGAGCGGAAACAATGGAATTGTTCGAGATAAAATCGGAAATTAAAAAGAGAAAGAAAGAGACCAAGAGAGAGATAGAGAGAGATGCAGACAAACTGGACACGGCACAAGTTTGGTGCAAGCGTGGAGCAACTACAAAAAGGTCGTTTGTAAAGAATGGGAAAGAGACGTGTAAGGATTGCACACAAACACACACACACAATCGTGTCAACTCCCCGAAACAATTCCAACTCCATCATCTTGTGTGCACTCCAACTGTGTCATAAATATGAATGCCTGCAGGTAATAACGGCACTATCTATTAAAAGTACAGATGCCCTCTCTCTCTATCCCTCTCTCGATCCCTCCCTCTCTTTCTTTCACCCCCCCCTTTATTTTCTCTGCAACTTCATCCTTACATTGTGAAGTTATCCTACATAGGCCAATATGGACATTAGCATTTTAAGAGTACAGCTTTTCAATAATGTGCTTTTTCATTCTCAACAAAACAGTCTCTCTATCCATCTCTCTGTCTCTTTCTTTCATTCTCTCTCTTTCTTTCTCATCTCTCCCCAACCTGTACTGCATTATTCCATTCCCGGTGTTTGAAATTGGTGATGTTATCTAAATGACTGAAATACACTGCGCCGCGCCACATCTAAAGGCTGTTGTCCTCCCCGCCCTCCCTTGCAAATTGTTTTCCATTTTCTGAGGCTACACATTAAAATGGCTAAAACAGATTAATCCAGTCTCAATCCACGTTGGAGAGAAAAAATACACTCTGTATGCGTTTTCTAGGGGCCACAAATGGAATTACTGGTTCGAGAAGGGAAGATAATGGGTTTGGGTGCGTTATTTAATAATAACAAAACAGAAGTCGGGTCAAGCCAATTATGTTCCATTGATGAAAGGGGGTCCGGCAGAGCCAGTGTCTCCTGCGTGGGAGGGGGTCTTACGAGGAACACTGGCCTACGAGCTAAGGAGATGAAACAAGGGGGACACAAAGAGAGACGGGGGAGGAAAAAACTCAATAAATGTGTCAAATCGAAGCATGCTTGTCGGTCGAACCGTCGCATCAGGAGCAATGTGGTCTGAGAGATACCTTGGCCTCATGGCTCGTGCTAGAATGTATTGTTGTTCAAAAGAAGAAGAGAGCTTTTTTTTCCTGTAAAAAAATAAAAGATTTGTCCCCCAATAACATGTTGTGTAAACTAGTGAGGCCCTCGGAGAGCGCTTCAGCAACACAGACAGCTCAGTGCCAGCGGAATATCAACTTATCATTCTTGGAGCGCTGCGCCACTACTTTCCAGCCAATTATGTTCCAGCAAACCTGTGCCAGCCAATCGCCTTTGGCCAGGCGTGCCTTTCCTCCTTGGCTTATTTTGTGAAACCAGTGTCAATCAAATCGCAGCTGGAGGAAATGCATGGGAGTTCAGACAAGAATTGGTGGTGCTGTGTCTTCAACTTGTAGTCACTTATTGCAGCTTTAGAAATGGTGACCTCTGTGGTACTGGCTCTGTGATGACTCCAAATCAGAAAGCATGGGTCCAGATTAGTGTGAAGGGATGACATACAGTGTTTCCCCTAGGTTTACAGATTTGGGGGGGGGTGGGAATGACATGCCGTTGTGTAAATAAGATACATAACATAAGGCCATTTTGTTTGTTTAATAAAAGTGCAAGCTGTAGACCTGTTCTATAGGAAAGGTAACCTTAAAGACTTATTTTGTGATCTGGCGCTATATATTTTTTTTTATAAATGTTATTTTTTACAATTGACCTTCCGAGGGGGCGGGGCGATGCCCCTAATAAAATGGTAGGGGAAACACTGACACTGCACATACTTACTGTAAAATACTGTGCTCTCTCTCTCCCTCTCTCCCTCCATTCCTCATCCCTCACCCCAAACTCCTTCACCCTCTCTCACCTCTCGGCAGGTGGTCGATGGTAAACGCTGGGCCTGGGAGGGTAGAGGCTGTCTGTTCTACAGTGCTGTCTGTTCTACAGTGCTGTCTGTTCTACAGTGCCTCACCTCTTTATTCGGGGGGCCACCGGCATGAATCTCAGGGAACAAAAGCACTTAGCAGTCTGGCCCTCTCCATCTCCTGCACTTCACTTCAATGATCCAGTGCGGAGAGGCAGGGTGGAGAAGGGGTCGCTTGTCTGGAGCCCTGGCTGTGCGTGGGCCTTAAATGTGTGTGTGTGTGTGTGTGTCTATGCAGGGCGGGTGTGTGGGTGTGTTTTAGCCCACGAAGGCGAGCGATGATATAGTCGTGCAAGGTGAGGGTGAGGAAATCACAAGGCAGGGACTTCTTAACCCCAGGAAACACCCGCTGAGACCCAGCAGGAAGCAGACACGACACAAAACACACACAAAACACAGCGTGAATATAGATACATTAGACACACGCGAGTGTAAAGAAACACTTCAAAAAGAGCCTCGATCCATCATCAGACTGAACGCACTCGATACTGCTCTTAAGCAGGAGCATTTTGTGCCACTGCACACATGGCTGTTCTGTTTTGGCTTTGCTCTCTCCAGCTTATTGGCTCACCCCGTGCACCTCACCTTCCCACCTCAGGGCCCTGAGGCCTTCCCTCCTTCCATCTCTCCCCTCCCTCTATGTCTCTCTGTCGGCTATGGCGATGGTGTCCACCGTCATGACCAGGACATAGTTGTCCTTTCTGTAGACTACCAGTCGTGGGCAGGAATTGACAGGGTTCCCACACATGGTACTATCTCAAAAAGGTATTGTTCCAGAGGGGAAAAGCTTTCCTGTGGGTTGGAGGAGGAGGGTGGGGGGGTTAACTAAGGGCGGTCCTTAGCAGGCAATCTGGACTTGTTTTTGGTGAACTTTTTAATAATGTTGTTTCCTTAAAGTTACAGCTGTGAATTTAGCATGTAGCATGTTTTTCTAATTGACTGGGTAAATAATGTGAATAGTGAGTCTGGAAATGTGTGCCTGGATGCTCTGGTCGTGCATATAATAAGAACCAATCAACAAGCAGTAACGTGTGTCTTTTTGTCAAATAAGTCAAGGTTTGTATTTCAACAATTGCACGCAATGTCATGCATCGCTTGAATTCATCCGCCTCATATGTTATGCTGCATGTGAAATATGATTGTTTGGAGGATAATAACTTGATAGACGTGTTTCTACGACCCCCAGTGTGACGTGCATTGAAATTAGAAGCAAATCAGCAAGCACATGACGTTCGCCACTGTTTAGGGTTACAGAAACAGTTCATTCTATTCTTACCCCCAACCTCTTCCTTGCTCTCTCTCTCTCTCTCTCTCCTCTCTCTCTCTCTCTCTCTCAATTTATATCACACTCCATCCCTCTCTCACCCCCTTGCTGTCACACCGTCTCTCTCAACTGCCACTCGTCTATTTAATGTAAAAAAAACAACAATCAATTTGTTCGTCTACGTTTCTCAATCCGCGAGTTCTGCGAGCAGTCACAGTGTTTCTGTTTGTGCGTTTCGACACGCACATTCATTGTGACAGCTCAAATATTTTGGCCCAATCAAAGGAATGGCTTCTCGTCCGAGAGCAAGGTCATTGGTCGAGGGGGGGCTCTCTGTGGCCTGATCCGTGTGCACTGAGGTGAGCCGAGTGTTGTGGAGAGGCAGTCACACGAGAAAAAGGTAACTGTGAGAAATGAGGAGGAGAAAACAATGATTTTCGTTCTTCGCCTTGGGATGACACAAAAACAAAGCAAACACGGACCCCCGCACGCACGCGCGCACGCCCGGCGACGAATGTGCACGCGTCTGGATAAACACGGCGGCGCACGGCGCCAAGCGCGCTCGTTAAGAAGCCGTTTCGTTTCGGCGGCGACGCCCACTTAAGGCACTTAAGTTGTCGCTCAGTCGGTTTTTTGGGCATGGCTGACAAAGATAATCACTAGCTTTCCACGGGCTAACACAAAGCTACATGTGAGGGAAGGAAGTTGTGTTTGGGAAATACCGCTTCGGCTTTGCTGACACCCTAATGGCTGTGGTGAGGTGCCATGTCGCTGCTGTGAACGGTGTAATTAAAGGAGTTATTTGTCTTCTCTCTTAACAATCTCTCGCTAAACACAAACCTGTCCCTATATGATAAACAGTTAGTATACTGCAAATGTAATTATTAGTATTTTACCTTAGAGAGAGAGAGAGAGAGAGAGAGAGAGAGAGAGAGATAGAGAGAGAGAGAGAGAGAGAGAGTAGAGAGAGGAGAGAGAGATAGATAGCTAGAGAGAGATCTGATCGAGCGATAGATATCTACGAGATCGAATGCCAGCAAGAGAAAAGATGGCGTGTGTTTTTGTGTCTGTGTGCTATGTGCCTGTGCTGTACATCCCCCACCGGAGAAAGCAGTTTTCCTTCACAAAGGTGTTGCACACAGATGCACTTCTGTGGCTACATCTCCCACTCCCCTTCCCTGCCTCCTTCTTTCTATCTATACTCTCTCGCTGGTTGAAGATGTTAATCACACGTTCCGTGGCTGTAAAACAGAGGATGAGAGCAAACTCTATGAATATGAAAGTAGGCCCAGCTGGGTCTCTCATAATCACAGGCACAGAGAGAGAGAGAGAGAGAGAGAGAGGAGAGAGAGAGAGAGAGAGAAGAGAGAGGAGAGAGAGTGAGAGAGGAGAGAGGGAGAGAGAGAGAGAGAGAGAGAGAGAAGAGAGGAGAGAGAGAGGAGAGAGAGGAGGGAGAGGAGAGAGGGAGAGAGAGAGAGAGAGGAGAGAGGGAGGAGAGAGCGAGAGAGAGAGAGAGAGAGAGAACGAGAGAGACGGGGGAAAACAGAGAGAGAGGAGGATCGAATCCAAGAGAGTGCGAGAGCGAGTCAGATTAGCACTGTAAAGATTTAACGATCCCTGCGCCATATTAAATAAATCTGCTATGGTTAAAACACTATCTTTGTGAGGCCCTGGGTCGTGGAAGAGTATACTAAGGCATACCTAGCCTAGCCTTTTTTTATTGTCATTTTCTAGCATTGACAGAAACTCAGAACAAACCTTTTAATGGACAGAGCCCTCATATAAAGTAAGGACAATACTTATGCATGCTACGAATCTCTTAGTCACCGACCAACTTTCAAAGACAAAAGTGTGTAGCCTTTGGCTCCAACTCCATCTCCAGTTCCTATTGAGGCGTTCAGGTCCGTAGGATGGTGGGATGACAGAGAGGAATGGCAGAGGGAGAGGGGAGGCTTTAGCGCCAAGCTACCACATACATCATGATCAGGGAGGGCCTGTCACAGACATACTGGAACCACTATTGATGGCTAGCTTGAACCTAGCCTCCTTCCACTCTACAAAGCAGGCAGTCTCCAACCGAAGACCGTAGTAGCCTTTTAACGGCTACCTTTAGCCTAGCGTCTCTAGCCGTAGCGTCTCTAGCCTTGCAAACTGGCAGGCTGGACGGAGGAACTCGTATCAATGTCTACCTTAAGCGGGGGTGAAACTTGGGAGTCAACATTGATAGTAACACCAACATCAGATGTGACACGGCCACAGCATCACGGCCCACAGCCAGTGCTTGCGCTAGGTCCACAGGTGTCGAGATACCGAAATCGGCGGCCTATCGAAAACTGTGACCAGGGGCCATTAGAAAAGCGATCCCAGGTCACAGTTTTTCGATTGGCTAGTAGGCTACAACACCGGCCAACCAACATCGATCTGAAGCTTCGGAGCTGCTAGTCGCAGCTAATACACTACGACGTACATGAATGGAGCCACGAGGGAAACGCTAACATGGGTGCTTTTCGTCACTAAGGAAACATGTCTGCCTGCGTGCTGAAAGCTTTCCCTTCCAGTGTTGCAGACTTTGCAATTTGATTGGACGTCTCCTGGGACTTCTGCGGATGGCTCAATTGGTGCCGACTTGTCCATTTATTCGATGAACCACACCCGTTTAGTAGTTAATTGGCAATATTTCAAAAACAAAATAGTATATAAACACGTATTATACAAATTTTGATAAGTTTTGTCGAATAATAATGCACCCCAAAAAAAAAGAAATTACATAAAAAACGATTTACCCTTCAGGGCTTGAAACCCTAATAAATTGGAACCAATACTTTCCTGGTACTTGTGACATTGCTTGGTTAGAATTCAGAGGACCTCCTTTGAAACGCTGTCTTAACAGTAACCGTTCACTTATTCCATTTCTCCTCCATTTCCTCCATTTCATTCTTCCCTTGCTTTGCAGTCCATTAGCTCATCTCCACAGTAGGCCCCACAGAGTGTCTGCTATCCCAGGGCTTGAATGTACGTGACAATCAGGCTGGCAATGTGGAGGCTGTGAGCAGACGTGGGCATGGGGAAGATGGAGAGATAGCACTCTGCCTCTGGGAGGATGGAGAATTAGAGGGGAGAGCAAGGGAGAGAGCAAGGGAGAGAGAGAGAGAGAGAGAGAGAGAGAGAGAGAGAGAGAGAGAGAGAGAGAGAGAGGAGAAAAAGTGAGAAAGAAAGAGAGGATGAGACAAAAATAGAGAAAGAACATGTGAGAAGAAAATAATAAAGAGGGAAAGAAAGGGAGGCGCTACGAGAGCGATTGTACGATGTGCATTTATGGTAATATGTTAATCTCTTCTCCATGGAGTGGAGGAGACCCAGGAGGCACTCTCTCTCTCTCTCTCTCCCTCTCGCCCCTCTCCTGGTCGCCCCTCTCCTGGTCGCCCCTCTCCTGCTCGCCCCTCTCCTGCTCCTCTCTCTCCCTCTCCCGGTCCTCCCTCTCCCTCTCCTGGTCGCCCCTCTCCTGGTCGCCCCTCTCCTGCTCGCCCCTCTCCTGCTCGCCCCTCTCCTGCTCCCCCCTCCCGGTCCCCCCTCTCCTGCTCGCCCCTCTCCTGCTCGCCCCTCTCCTGCTCCTCCCTCTCCCGGTCCTCCCTCTCCCTCTCCTGGTCGCCCCTCTCCTGCTCGCCCCTCTCCTGCTCCTCCCTCTCCCGGTCCTCCCTCTCCCTCTCCTGGTCGCCCCTCTCCTGATCGCCCCTCTCCTGGTCGCCCCTCTCCTGGTCGCCCCTCTCCCTCTCCTGCTCGCTTCCTCTCCCGCTCGCCCCTCTCCCGCTCGCCCCTCTCCTGCTTCTCCTGCTCCTCCCTATCCCGCTCGCCCCTCTCCCTCTCCTGTTTCTCCTGCTCCTCCCAATCCCAGCTCTCCCCCGGCTTCGAGATGCTCTAACCACACGTGTCGAGGCAGTCATGTTCTCATAACAGATCAAAAGAAATCCTAAGAGCTTATTCTGCCACTTGCTAACACACTCATATACCGACGCTGTTACCAGTGCATTCTGCAACTTTCTTTGTAATATTTGGAAATCCTTAAGCGGCCATCATGTCACATTAGAGAGTCGGAAGCATTCTGGAGCCTATTGTAGCAGACAACCCGTGTGCAGAATGTCATTGGCTGAATTCACATTTCTAGCATGAAAAACCTGTAGCTATCTTCCATGTTTGAATGCAGACACTCCCTCGTTCTACCCCCACATAAGGAAAGGCCTTGTCAAGTTGAACTCTTAATCATTCACATCCAGGTCAAAACAAATGTGGAATGTTGTTTTAACGACAGTTGTTTGACAGAAATGTATGGGGTACAAATATATATACATTTTCATTAATGTTCCCTAATGTTCAGAATCAATGCCCCACTGGGGCTGGAACGAGGCTAATAAGGACAGCGTGTTGGAGAGTAGGGGGCCCAGGTTTGAACATCGACTAAACCACGTGATAATGAACGATTTCATGTCTGCGTAATGACATGATCATGGGGATCCTCACGAGAACACAACAGATTGTGCGAGCGTTACCGTAGCGACATGTGTCGTGGTTTAAGACACCTTCTTACATGCCGTGTGGGAAATTTCAAAGAATCCATCTTCAGTGGAGGAAGCTGGGTGGGTGTAATGTGCCATCATAGGGTGGGGGACATCACTTGTATGTTTGGGGGTTAAGGTATCCTCAAGCTTACCGGTCAGAACGTGTATGCTAATTCGACGTTCATCAAAATGCTAATGTATGCATGCGGGCTCCAGCCCTTGTGGGCGCCACCTGCGGGGAGACTCCGACTTAGCTAAAAAGGAGTTCTGACACAAACAAAACCGGTCCCCATGGAAACCCATTCAGGGGGAGGGGTGACGGTGTTGGTATCGGAATGGCAAAGTGGCCAACATGGCTGTTGGCGACGAAAATAGAACTGGCTGATGGATGAAAAGAGCATCGCTGCTTCTCAGATTGTTTGGCTTGTGGCTACAGCCTGGGTTCTCACCGCTAATGACAAAAACACAGAGAACTGAGGACAGCTTCGTGTTTAGAAGCAAAGAGGAAAAAGTGTATGAAAAGAAAAGAAAAAGGGTCAGAAACTGATTTATTCACCAAATATTCATAAGCCGACATTACAGCCACAACAAACTGCCTTTTCCCGCCAAATAATGTCCAATTGACCAAGACAGGCGACAGTTAGCCTAGCTATAGCTGTCCCGAAATACCAAAAGACTAACAGAAGGAGGTTGTCGTTTTGGCTCGTCTTTGGCTTGGATGCGATATCGTTTGGAACATATTTTAGCTGATAAAAAAGCATATTGCAGGGCCCTGCTTTTCAGCACTTTCGGCTGGAGAGTCAAACTGACAGCTTGCAGTGCCAAAGCTAAGGCACAAGCTCCAGATTCGCACAGTGGGACTGCATATGTCACCACAAATGTTGCACGCACACACATGCACACACACAAATGCACACACACAAATGCAAACGGAAATATCAAAAAATAGGAAACTCCATTCTCTTGGAGGGCATATCTGCTTCACTTCACTGCTTCTGCTCAAGCTGTGTGTACAAAACCAAAAGCTGTGGGATCGTCAACTGAGAGGGATAGGCTCGCAATGTACATCCTCACGCAGTGCAGAGGGATCAATAAGCCGTCTTTAGTTTTCAATTTGAATCGCAAATACATGTAACGATGGCGTGCTGTACGTACTTGACCAAACCAGGACCACGGGGCCAGTCTGAAGAGTTGGATGAACTGAAGACATCGGAGTCAGACCTCTAAGCTTGTGTGTGCAGCCAAACAATCCAGCTCATGTTTGCCCTGGATCGAAAAGTTCCACCTCAGTTCCTCTCAGATCTGGCCAGGTGAACCGTGTGCCATTTCAATCCAAAACCAACAAATAGAATGCAGAATACGATCATGTTCAACATTACCTGAAGCTGAAATTGAATGATGCTGATTCACTGTGACAATTTGTCAATCCATATGTTAAACCTAGCATACTGCCTCCTCCTGGAGGGGTGGGCGTGGGCTCAAAAGGGGGCGGGACGGGCGGGACAGATAGTAACACAGAGAGCCTGGCAGCGAGTAAGAGGACGATGAGTCACGGTGAGGAAGAAGCCATACGGAGCGGCAGGAAGAACGGGGCAAGCCTGTACTCTCTGCAGGCAAACCGTTTGTGCGTGTCGTGGTTATATGAGAGGGATGAACGACTAAGTCGGTATGGCTGAAGGGGGTTAGGGCTTGGTGTGTGTGTGTGTGTGTCTGAAAAGGGCCCAGTTTCCTATCGAAGAGACTCAAATTCCCCTCGAACCAGCCGATGACTATGGCCGATTTGATGAATCCCCTTCTCATCGGACGCACCTTTTTGATAAGTCAACCACGTGCCCGTTCCGTCTTTCCGTCGTGTGTTTACTTTGGTGCGTGTGTTTCTTCCCGGGAGCTAAGTGGTACAGTGGCTGTCGAAGAAAAACGGACGAGGTGAAAACCCCCCCACTTCCTCTGGAGAGCACACGTGGAGTGGCGTGTTCATGGGTCCCCACCCACACAGAGGGAGAGAAAGAAGAGAGATTGTGGACTCTCCCTTCAGCTGCTCCATGTACAGGAGACTGAGACAAGGGTGGGCAGGAGGGAGGAAGGAAGGGCGTCGGTGCCGACTTCACATTTAACAGCGTTGCTTTTGTCCGGCCGGCAGATGATCCGAAAGCGTGCTCAGAAACACACGTACGCACCGTTAGGGAAAGGATGCGAGTGTCCATGCTCAGCTGGCGGCATGGTCCTGCTCTTTCCCCATCTCCCTTAACTCCCCATCGGGCCTTCATTGACCTGATCATTCCCTCTTCGAACGCAGTCAGTCCGGTGTCGCAACACACACCCTCCGCCGCTCTACAAACACATGCTGGACCCGCCCGTCCACCCTACTCCCCGCCCAAACGCATCCCAAATCCTCTCTTTCAATATGGCCGCGCAGCAGCCACTGACTTCTGCTCTCTCTTAACCCTTTCTCAAGCCCCTCTCCTTTCCTCCTGACCGTCACTATTTCTTATGTTATTGCTGTGAAAAGGCTAGAATCTCTAGCCTCTGGCCTGCCATCTTTGGACTCCTCTGCCATCTGTCGTTGACAGTGTGTGTGTGTGTGTGTGTGTGTGTGTGTGTGTGTGTGTGTGTGTGTGTGTGTGTGTGTGTGTGTGTGTGTGCGTACCATGTGTCTTTGAGTGAACAAACACACGCTCGCCCCCCGAGGGAGCCGGCAGCCGAGCACCTCTCCGTTCCACAGTTTTACAGGCCTCATCACAAAAAGTGTTTTTATGGAAGCGCCGTCTCCCTCTCTCAAGGACACGGCAAATGGAAGCCACAAAGGAAAGAGGGCTATAATAAGGCTTTTAACGCAGAACAGAAGTGCAGGAGTGATAAAGAGACAGAGTGCGGCCTGACCTGACCTGGCCTGGCCTGGCCTGGCATGACAAGTGTCTATCCTAGGCTCAAACCAGGGTTGTTTGAATTGGCATGCAGGGCCAAAACATGACTCATCCTCCATCGCGCAACTCTTCGAATACCTTCGACGGCGTCGTGTTCAGTTTACCTCTTCTGAACAAGACACATTTGAGAGGGCCATGCTGTGCTTCTTTATCAAGGGAAGCATATGCTATTCCCCCCCAGAGTATTCAGACAGTCAAACATGCTCTTGGAAAGGAGGGGAATCTGCCGATGTCAAACATTGTCATTGTCATTCTTTCTCTCCTCAGTGGTGCGGATTACGTGAGAAAGCCTGGTACATCGTCACTTAGGCATTGAATTCCTCTCCAAAAGAAATCCAAAACAAAACTGATTAATGTGGGCCTGGTAGAGTGAGACAACGTAATATCAGTTCCAGCAGGCTTCACCGCTAAATAAGCGCGTTGCAGGAAATCTAGAGATTTATAAATAAAAGTTGTCACTCCACAACTGCGATGAAAACATTTTGAACAAGGGAGGGGAAAGACAGTAAAAACCTTGCGGGGATATTTCTGATGTAAAACGTGTTTTATGTACTAGGTAAAAAAAAGAACCTAAATCCTTATACGGAACGGTGTCATCTCGCTTTTAATTTACCTACGGGACCGCCGGCTGACATTTATTGACAACGAAACACTCGGTGGAGAGGTGAAGCGCTCGTAACTCAGAGGAAACAGCCGTCTCAGGGCTCGCTGTTGAAGTGAGTCTTATCTGCGTGTTCACGGACAAACTACAAACGTTTCCGGGCGGCTTCAGTCACTCTTTGATCCCTCCAAATCCCGAAGTTTAGGCACTAACTGTTCCAACGGCCCAGATCTGTAAGCATGCAACATCGAACACAAAAACGGGACTGTTTCTGCATTCGACGCAGGCACCTCTGCATGCACACGAGTCTTGCTTTTTCTCAGACATCACGTCTTGTATCCGGAGCTGGCCCATGTAGCAATAGGTCCATGTCTTGGATTAGTTTGTGTAGGTGTGGAGGGGCTGTCTAGCTGCCTCCCTGCACCTCCCTGATATCAATACCTCCTTATCTAAACAGAGCCAGAGGACACCGCTGGAGGATCTAGGCCTGCTTCGGCTTCTGCATCGCCGTTCTACTCAGACACACACAGCCCTGAAGTGTGTGTGCGTGGGTGTGTGTGTGTCTGTGTCTGTGTGTGAGCGAAAGAGAGAGGGAGAGTGTGAAACAATGAGATAAAAAGGAAACGAATGATAAAGAAAATGATAGAGATATATGATAGAGTGAGTGAGTGAGTGAGTGAGTGAGTGAGTGAGTGAGTGAGTGAGTGAGTGAGTGAGTGAGTGAGTGAGTGAAAAGGAAGAGGACTAATAGTGTTCCTGAGATTCTGGGAGCAGACTAGGAGATAATTCTTCTGTGGCACTAAAGCCAACTAACCGTGACAGTGCCATCACCAGCTCCACTACACACACACACTTTACAAACTACACACACAGTCTACACCACACACACACACACAGTCTACACTACACACACACACACTTTACAAACTACACACCGTCTCCACTTCACACACACAAACTTGACAAAGTATACACTGTCTCCACTCCACACACAACCCCACACACACACACACACACTTCCAAAACTACACAGACTATCCAAACTTTGCGACCTACACACTCACACACACATGGTGTAATAGACGACCAGACAAAAGGTGTACCAAAATAACAGAACAATTACCCCCGTCTCTGTCTGAGTCTGAAAGCCCTGTCATAACAGCTTGGCTTTTAGCACACTCACAGAGGCAGGGAACTCTTGGAGCACTGTCGGAGTGTTTCGGAGGAAAGGACCAATCCTGCATGCTGAGAGGGGGGGCTGCACAGGAGGAACCAGACGGGGACCTTCACTTGTTTACTTTCCCCCCCTTTTCCGGTCGGTCTCATTATGGGCTTTCCCCTAAGATGAGGTCAGTGTCACAGGCCACACACCTCCTTGAGCCATCAATAGCTCGACACACAATGTACAGAACACACACCAAAAAACACACACCCGACACACACCGGCCGACACACACACACACACACACACCACCAACACACACTAGGGCTTCACGATTCCGGATGAAGAGAGAATCCCCCACTTTCTTGCTTTCGAAATGAGCAACACAATTCCCTCTCCACAATTGACTTTCCAGATCATTCACAAATATATGTATCGACCTCAGAGTCCAACGGCGTGTCGATGCCCTCTGGCGTCCCTCACCTCCTTGCCCAGGTCTTCCCGGAGCACCTGGCGGATCTCCTCCAGGGAGCTCTGGGGCGCGCGGCTGTGCAGCACGCGCAGCGTGGACGTGTACTCCTCCGGCAGCAGGTAGTCCAGGGCGCCCAGGTGCTGGCCCACCTTGATGAAGGTGCCCCGGTTGGCGCAGCACAGGTCCCGCAGGCGCTCCGCCGACCTGCGGTGAAGCTGGACCGGAGAGGGAGAGAGAGAAGAGAGAGAGAGAGGAAGGAGAGTGAATACTGACAGACGCCGTTGTAGC
The DNA here is from genome assembly GCA_903064625.1 of Mallotus villosus. NCBI lineage: Eukaryota > Metazoa > Chordata > Actinopteri > Osmeriformes > Salangidae > Mallotus > Mallotus villosus. Next base: position 304,213 of record CAEFZP010001036.1, read on the forward strand.
TGTAGGTTCGTGTGACACGGTTGTTGTCGAGGAAAAATCGATGCGACATCGTTTGTAATTGTTTGGGTCGGTATACTGATACGAATATGTAGCCCACAGACAAGGATGAACAAACAGACATGAAAACACAGCAAGCACACTGTTCTATCTGGAGGGCCATTAACCATAATGGTGTGTGTGTGTGTGGGTGCGTGTGTGTGTGTGTGTGCGTGTGTGTGTGTGCGTGTGTGTTGTGTGTATGTGTGTATGTGTGTGGTGTGTGTGTGGGTGTGTGTGTGGGTGTGTGTGTGGTGTGTGTGTGTGTGTCATTGTAGCGACTGGCCCCTTTAAGGCAGCTGGTGGAGTTGATAATGCTTATAGAGTACCTCTCTCATGGGACCAGCTCAAATAAAAGGGCGTGAAATGAGCTCCCCTTAACCTCAGTAACCCCACTGCCAAATACACACACACACACACAAAATACACAAACACACAGAAACAGACCCACACACAGCCCATAATATCCATGACTCCTAAGTACACATATGTACAGTAGCTGCACAGCTGTTAGCAAGCACCATTGGCTTAAGCGGAATATGTGTGCGAGTGTGTGTGTCTTTGGGCGTGTATGCGTGCGCGTGTCCGCAGACATTCACTGGACCAGAGCCCTTCTAGGCACGCACTAACACACACCAATCGGATGTGGCAGCTTAGGGATATGTGTACAGGCCTTAAGAAGCCCTTTTCAGTGGATCCCACACAAGCCCTCTACACCCCCGAACACTAAACACACTTGTGCGGCTGAACAGACACAAGGAGGAGAAGTGGGGGAGAAGGAAAGTGGGGAGGAGGAGGAACGTGGGCGGAGACTGGAGGACGGGGGAAGACAACTGAACATCGGGAAGACTCAACGTGAGGGAGGTGGAAAAAGCAGAGAATGATATGTATGTGTTGTTTATGTTGCAGTTCCACTGGGGATAGAACCATTGAGGATAAGGGGGGGGAGGGGCTCTCAAGGGGTGTGAAAGGCACACAGCTCCGGGATAGGCTCTCATCTGAACACACTGCAGCGAATCAAGAGCCCTTGGGGAAGTGTATTTGCATAAACTGTCCCTGGTTATGGCGTTGTGTCACACACAGGAGAAATCTTCCACACCAAACACAGGAGCAAGCAGAGAGGAGTACCTAGACAATAGGACTTGATCGGATGTCTGTTGTTTGTTGTCATGTTTTAGTGTCAATATATGGTTGATATCGAAGTTAGTGGGGCTGGATTAATGATTTAGGAAAAGCTAAACCTGAGTCTTTTTGTGCGCAAAGTCGGTGGACGTAAATAGGCTACATAAAAGAAAACCTTTTATAAATATACTTCAGAAAATATGTTGCCACCAAAGAGTAAAAAAATACATCAATAATCTGTGTTGATGTCTAGAAAAAATGGTTCACATGCTGCATTGAAGACCTCTGGAAGATTGAGCCCCTGCTTAGTTGTTAGTCTGTTAGGACACTAGCCCGCCCTCATGTCAAGTGACGGCTGAATCAACCTGTGTGTGTTGTCAGTGGCCCCCAGGAGGTAAAAAAGACCAATCGATGAGCTTCTAATCAAGTCCTAATAAGGTAAACAGGAGAGATTGCAAATGAATGAGCAGCGGTCGATAAAACCAAGGTGTTAAAGAGAGAAAGGGACAGGGAACAGTTGACAGTGATTTAAAGGACAAAATCCGTTTTGGAGTGTACAGGTTTGGGGGCTCATAAGGGTGGACGTGTACACGCAGTGATATAACACAAAGAGAACAGTTGGCGGGAGGGAAAATTGGATTCAGAGGAAAAATGCTTCTCAGAACACGTTTCAAAATGGCCAAAAGCACACAGAACATGTTCAACATTTCCAAAGACAATCTCCTAGCTTTCAGCTCCTCGACTTGCAGGGCTTAAAATGGGGTAAAATCCCCCCCCAAAATCAGGACGCTAAACGGCTGCTTGTGGGATCTGCTCCCAGAATCATTCTTGGAGGCAAAAAAAAAGGATAACAACCTTTCGCTGCCACTATGTTGGCTAATCTGACCACATATCCAAATGATGAAGTATGTCGCCTAAATTCCATTTATGTTCACCGTTTCCAACCCTCTTTGTGTTCCTCTTTATACTGAGGCAGCGGGGCCAGAAAGAAAACCTAAGCGAAGGAACACCTGGGAATCGACATTACCAAGTCATGAGATCTATGGCGATTTTTGCCGATAGTGGGCTCTATGAAATGATATTGTGTCAGGCCTCGGGTGGAGGCGTGGGTCACCATTAGCGGAGCTCCACCACAGGGCCTACATAAAACGTTTACATTTAGTCATTTAGCAGACGCTCTTATCCAGAGTGACTTACAGTAAGTACAGGGACATTCCCCCCAAAGGCAAGTAGGGTGAAGTGCCTTACCCAAGGACACAACGTCATTGGGCACGGCAGGGAATCAAACCAGCAACCTTCTGATTAATAGCCCGATTCCCTAACCGCTCAGCCATCTGACCCAGTTTAGCCCAATTCTCCTAAGAACAAGTAGCCCAGATCAAATGGGAAGTGCTCTCGCCTGTCTCAAAGCTCGAGTTCTGCATCTGGACCCTGAGGGCTCCAAGGAGGTACAGATGGGACCTGTTATGAAAGATGTTTACCTGTTATGAAAACAGCCCGTGGATTCCTCCTGTCACGAAAATCACAGACAGCACAAAACCACACACCTCACCACCACACGTAACCATCATCGTTTAATGTTTCATTTACAGCTCTCTAAATGGCTCAACTTGCCTCTATAGCCAATTCTCTTACAGGCCACTTCCAAAAGGAGTAATCCGAGGCTATACGAAGAGCGAAAAGGAGTAAGCTTGTTCCACAGTTCTTAAAAGTCTCAGCGCGTCTCTCTTGCGTTCATTAGCAAACCCCACCTTGCTCGTGTCCTTTCGACAATGTGGCGGTTGCAATTCAACAGTCGGCGCCAGTGTGTGTGTGTGTGTTTGTGTGTGTGTGCGAGTGTGGTGTGTGTGTGTGTGTGTGTGGACAGATGCAAGCCTTGATCAGATTAAGAGGATAAGGAGAGGTCAGAGGCGTCATCCAAAGGACAGCGCTAACAGAAGGCTTCAAGGGTTTAATTGGCTTAACAGGCGCAAAACAAACACAAAATCATGCACACGCACGTAAACATCGTGAGCCCATGCCCATTTTTGGACATAAAGTGTATCAGACACATCCAAAGCCGAGTACCGTTGTGCACACACGCCATCACGTCGTTTTCCTCAATTGTGAACAAGTTTGAGTGAGCTGCATCAGTACGAATTGCAAATATACCCTACTCTCGAATCAACAGCCAATATGGACAATGCCCATTCTAAAACTGAGCGACTACGGCCGTGGTCACAGGGCAGGGGGTCAAGGCCTTGTGCAGGACCACATTTCCCTGGAAAGGAAGTCCATTTATTGCAGCCAGTGTGGCCATTTTAGGTTAGACTCTCTTCCCTGCTGATGTTGTGTGTTCAGTAAGTAGGCTTCCTGACGTGTTTTTTTGTTTGTTAGCCTAGCTACAAAATGATTCAATGCTTTGTTTCGGGAAGGTTTTAGGAATACGGGAGACAAACAGGGGGTAGCCGAGTCTATGCAGGTGCAGCACCTGACGACCTGTCCACTCGGATTTGTTCAGCGAGAGTTCTTCCCCGAGTGTGTGTGTGTCTGTGTGAGTACACCTCACTCTGTTCATGTTTATTTGTCTCTAGGGGCCACCTGCTATCGTTGTTTGTCTCTCTCCTCTCTCTCCCTCTCTTCCCTCCCCCTATCAAGCATTGTGAACGGAGGGCTGTGATTAAAGCGTTGGCTCTGGGGCTGATTCGCCGTGGCGCCGGTCGATCGCCCAGCCGCAGCCTTCAGATGCTATTAAGCCCAGATGGTCAATTGTTTTCCAGGAATTCTTCAGTCCCCTTTGTGCTGTTTCAGTGCATGCACGGGACGAGATGGGGATTTTGATTGGTATGACATCACAAGCAGAAATTTCACGGGACGGCAAAATCAATCGGTAGTTATTAAGCGCTAACATTCGCACCGCAGGGCTATATCATGTGGCTTGATGATGTGTAGGTATAGGATGTGGGCTGGCTCTCGTGTGCGCACACACACACACACAACCATACCCCAATATGAAGACACCCATCTTGATTACCACTCAAACAACACACGCACGCGCACACGCACACTCCGCCAACATCCTCTCTGTAATGCATGAGCTGGGAGGGTGGGTCTCACCCCACCATTCAGGAGAGAGCAAACGAGGGGCTGGGCCGGGCTGGAGACTGTGGTGGTAATTGATTCCGGCTTCCACGCCAGCTAAATGACTGGGATTAGTGGAGTATGAACAAGCCCTATTTATTATTGGGATGCTCGTGATTAGCTCGTTATTCAGCTCACAGGAGCTCATCTAGCTCCTTGTCACTAGGGGTGGTGTGTGTGGTGTGTGTGTGTGTGCACGCGTATACATTAGTGTGAGTGTGGACTTGTGCGTCAGCGTACCTGGATGTGTTTATCTGTGTGCACATCTGTGCGTGTTCGTCTGTTTGTGCGCGCGTGTGTGCGTGTGTGTGTGTGTGTGTGTGTGTGTGTGCGGTAGAGAACAAAAGAATGTGTGGCGCTTGCGAAAGAAAATCACAGTGGCCAGGAACATATTGACTTATGTTGACATAGAAATAAACAGATGCTTAACAGGCACTGCAAGTGGGACTGTGGTCGACCAGATTCCCTTAGAGTAGGCCTTGGTTGCTTTCTATCTCGCTTCACCATCCTGCTTCTAGCTTTTGCGGGAATATTCAAGTTCTCTAACATGTTTCTCTGGGTGTTTGAGGCTGGTATTTTGTCCAATCATGCAGGGTGGGCTACTGAGAAGACGCTGAAGCTTTGACGAATTAAATAAATGTAATTCATTTTTTCCAACCCCAAAAAAGGTTTATTTGTGAATACGTAGCCAAATGTCAAATGTTAAAAAACAAGGGGATTGGGGGTGGGGAACAGTAGTGATTTTGCTGCAAGCTACAGCTAATTTCATGCTCTGCATTTTATTGTCACGCGTCAGTACCTCCAGCCCTTACACCACATGCGCACTGGGAAAGGCTGTTGGGTGCTACCAGCTACAGTTATAACACTGTAACACTGAAACACTCACACACACACCCGTCCAATGTGACTATACGGTGAGACTAAAGCCTGGTTTACGCTTCTGCGGGTCTGCGTTCTTAATGTCATGTGCGGAGTGCAGAGACGTGCTCGGCATTTAAAGTTGTGCGGCCTTGTTGTGTAGATAGCCATTGCATTTTTGTGGGAGGCACTAGGCGGCGCAATCGTGCCAAAATGGTGGTTTGTTTGCTTGTAGTGCAGGAAAACCTCACAGAAGAAGTTACTGTGGTTTGGTAAACAAAACAATATTTTTTGCATCTTCCCCGTTATAGCTAGGTAGCTATCTATCTACCATCTAGAACTAGCTCCCCCTATAGCTATCTCCCCCTATAGCTAGCTCCCTAGCTATATGAGGAAAGACGCAAAGAAACGTTCTTGTATGACGCGTTTGAGAGAACCAGTGAAATTGTATGAGGAAGAGATGCCCAAGTCTGTGTAACTCCTCCCTCTCTTCCATCCAACCAATCATCGTTTGTGTGTGGGCCTTGCTGCGCGGGCCTTGCTGCGCTGCTTCCGCGGGCCCTACTCAGACGCGTTTGACATTGAAGCATAAACCATGCTTTAGAAAGCATAGTTGGCAACCAAGGGAGATGAGGTTATTTAACAATAAAGACAAATATTTGTGTGTGTGTCTTGATTATCTCATAAACGGGGCACTGTACGAAGTAAGTGTATTACTCAGGACATAAATACCACCAACTAAATTAGCCATCAACGAGCACTGCACCTGCATAGAGAGAGAGAGAGAATGACTGAAGGGTTTAGGAATCCATTCGTCTCTCTTCTTCAGCAGGTGGCTCTTAAATCCTCTCAAGAGGCCTTGGTACTAAAACCTTCACTGTGATTGTGAATGATGTTAATATGGCAGGAACGCAATCATCATCAACATTTAGGACATTTCGCCATGTCATGCCACCATCTATCACCATTGTCCTCTTCCCGCGCAGAGGCGACAGTGGAGAAGTAGAAATATACAAGCATATTCGGTCCCGAAGTCAATCTCTACTTGTCCACCTTGATAAAGCATTATTGTTTCCTATATAAACCCCATGTTTCTTTAAATCCATCCTTCCAAGTTTCTGTCTGTCCTACTGTATGGTTCTGCCTATGGAGCAAGACGTAGAGCAAGACATTTTCAGATTGGCACACGGAAGAAGAAAGCTTAAAAACACACTCTCGGTCAAGTAGCTCTGTCTTAGTTAGATTACAATTGGTAACGTGGACGTTTGTACATCCGTCTCTAAACGTGTGTGTGTGTGTGTGTGTGTGTATCAGTCGAATGTCAGGTCTGCACACGTCCCCCAGAGACACGGCCGCAAACGTCCGCTGGGTAAACGGCGACAACGAGGCTCATTATGCAAATCAGGCTCACCCCGAGGGGGGAAGAGACGGTCCCTGCCAAGCCCTCCTCTCTCTCTCTCTCTCTCTCACTCGACGTGGCGCCCGCCGGGCCTAAAGCACAAACGCATTCCGTAAACACACGGAGACGACCTAGCCACCCCCCCTTCCTAAAAAACAAAAACCCCTCCTCACGGATCGAACGCACAATGGGTTCCGGAGGGTACAGAAAGGGGATGGGTCAGACGAGGCCCCGTCCCTTTTGTTTGGGGTAATTAAAACGTTCCAATTGCAATGTGTTATCAAACAGATGTGTCACGGCCATCTCGGACCGCGAGGGGTGGGCCGCCGAGGCAAGGATGAGCATTATGCAGTCTCGCTCGAGGAACCAACACTCCTCCTTTGAATGCCAAGACGGGAACAAAAGGAAGTCTGACGCTGAGTAAAAGGATATGATTTAAGATGCACTGGGGTTCCTCCATTTTTATTTTTCGTTTTTTTTTCCCCCTCTCGACTGGCCTAGTTCTATTTAAAAAGCGTTTACAAATGTAAATTGGTGTGATTCCGCAACCCTCAGAATTTGCAAAAGATGCCAGCGGCTCGTTTAGTCACAAACGTTTGGAATATTCATCTAGCAAACCTTTCCGTTATGTACGACAATATGCCACAGAAACAGGGGAAGTATTCTCCCTTTCAACACCTCTCCATCCACTCCACATGTTTGTACACTATGAGTGCAAACATACTGACATATATTAAAGTTGACTATAAGTACGGTGTACGTGTACCACATCTCGACATTAAGTCCACTTTCGATTGTGTTGAAAAAGATAAATGTAATGAAAGTTTATTAAGCTTTCATTTAATCCATTCAAATGAGATGTAAGTCAACTGTATATCCGCTTGAGGTGGCCTGTTTCCTGTCATTTCAATCCTTTCAGTGGCCATTATAATGCACTGGTTCACCCTCTGCAGGGGCCAAATTATATAATATCTCCTATACGTAAAAAACATTTTTATCTGCATCAGTAACTACAAATGCATGGAGCGACTTGTTAGCTAGCCGGAGGGCCTGGCAGATGTATAGCATAAAAGAACTGAGAGTATCAAGAAAATGTGCTAGCGTTGTGGAATGTTGACAATTAAATGTTGTGACAACCATGTTGACAAAGTCTGTCCGATCCGGATATCGCGGTCAAATATCATAGTCACAAGAAATATGGAAGACTGGTTTGAAAGGGCTGCCCTCAGTCGGCGGTGGTGACTGAGGGCAGTCTGCTATAAGGATCAGGCCAGGACAAGGTCACCTCCGTGGGGGACAAGGTCACCTCTGTGGGGGACAAGGTCACCTCTGTGGGGGACAGGTCACCTCCGTGGGGAACCAGGGCTCCGAGAGAGCCTCGGTCTCCAGAGAGGACTTCTGGGAGGGGTTACACCCACGGGCATCCCCTCCACAGACCACCAGACCTCCGAGTTACATGCATGGCTGGTCCCCATCTGAGCCTTTTGATGTGTGTGTGTGTGTGTGCGTGTGTGTGTGTGCGTGTCATAAAAACTCAGTGATGAGTACATAGATGCCTGCGAACCTCTCAGAGACTAATTTGACCACACATGTATGATCTATCCAGAGGTAAAAGCCTCGTTCCTCGGGTAAAAACTAATATGATTTTCATTGATGTTTTGATGTGAAGAACACAGTCAAAGTTCTTTGAAACCACCAGCCCTCCAATAATTCTGAGAAAACATAACAGCATATTAAGGACCTGGAGTTCTCCCAAGAGCAGTTAATCCTCCACCAACGACAATCAAAGACGTTTTATTAGGCAATTTGTGATAATGGACATTTAAAGCAGTCGGCCACGAGTGCTGGTGACTCTGAAAATTGGCTTTATTTTGGATATAACCGAAGTACTATCCACATTATGAGTGCTAAGAGCATTTCAATTAGCGTGTCAAAAGCCTATTAATTGCATTTAGCTTGGTAATCAAATCAATTAGATATTGATTATGAAGTGAATGACGTCACCGTCATAGTTTGAAATGAGCAATGTTCTTTTTTAGCAGGACCAGGAACATCCATATCTTGGGCCAAGAACACCGAGTGTTTGACCTGGCACTGCCTGTGAAGGGCTGTGAGACTGGGAAACGAAAAAATTACAGAAAACATATCGTGATATTGCATGTCACGGGAATCCAGGTTGTCGGCGTCCATCTGAACAGGCCAGGAGGGCGTGGGGCAGGATGTCAATGTTCATTTCCCCACTCTGTTGCTTCCTCCACTCCCCAGCCTGTATTTCTGGTTTCGGACACACGATCGAGAATGGGCCGAGGTGGAGAGTTGTGTGTACAGCCTTGTTCCTCACCCCGGCTTGCATGTGTCCTTTTGAACAGTGTGAGCCGTAACGGCGACAGGCGCGGATGCTTGTCATTGCTAAGCAACCCTTCCTGTCCCTGCCACGGCCCCCTCTCTCTCTTCCATTGCGAGTAGGTCTGTCAGAGGAGAGTGGTCAGTGCTGCCATCTAGTGACAAAGGGTTTCAAGTGGCGTAACGTCATACCCAGTGGGAGATAACCAGTGTTTTTCAATAAAGCCAGAGTACCACATAAGAGAAATGAACTGCTTCAAACTACTCTCATTAAAAATTTACGATCGATATATTACAACAAAAAAATCACTTTGAGGAAAAGGCATGGCCTTGACATATCGTAATGTTACCTTAGCTTCACTCCCATAACGAACGGGCGAACGTCAAAACGACTTCTTCAGCCACCAGGTCGCCACGCATTTACGTGCACACACACACACACCACACATTCTAGAGAGTGCCATTGCAGGGTAAATGACAATTACATTTCCCCTCTAAGGCAGCTCCCCCATCTAATGTTTCTCATTAATAACTGCAGAGAAGAAGCCAATAGGGCAAGTAAAAGACTCTCCAACGTGGTGGGTGAAGTCAATCAATTAGGAACGCAGTCACCCAATCTCCCACCTCCCCAGAACGCAAAGTCAATGGGTTCACTTTTATTTAACTAGCCAAGAGGGGGAACATTGTTCATGCAGCGTAACGCACGTTTGAGCATCTGTACATGGCTGAAAGAAATGTTGGCCAAAGTAATACGACTCCCAAAGAGTGCACTTGATGTCACCTTGAGAAAGTGGGTCATTTGATGGTGGCCCCTTGTTTGGCTGGTGGCTAAGGGCACATCCACATTGGAGACTGCCAACCTCAATATTCGGTAGGTTTACGCCACATTTGCAGTCGTTAAAATGAAATGATTTGTATGGGCTTAGTATCACATTGAATCTACAGGTGCAAGCATATAGTACTAAAGGCCATTGGAAAAGTCAATAACACGACAACTTCAATAAGTACTCGTTACAGAATCTAAAAAGTGTGGCAAAATGGTGTGTACTAATTTCTCTGCGGAGGAACCAACTCAATAAGCAATGTGGCGTCCTTTGATTCTTTTCAGCGTGAGAAACTGGTGACGAGCCCCAACGAGTCCTTATATTAGCGTAGCCTCCTGAGAGAGATGCATACATTCAGTCTACATGAAAAAGATCATTTGCATAAACATGTTTTTAGTTTTTTCTTCTCTCACACAAGCCAAGTCTTTCTGGGGACATGTTTGTTTTAATAGGGGTACACTTTTCATCAGTGTAAGAGGTTATGGGAAACATCTCTCATCTCTTTCCCCCCTGAGGGGGGTGTTGCGAGTGAATTAGCATGATACATGGTGCAGATGTGCAGAGTGAATCGGCGCTTTTTTTCAATGAAAGAAGCCACCTTCAAAATGGCCGCCTCGAAATCAACCTCGCTTATGCGGCTGCTTTTTCTTGTGCAGCTGACAGAACACAGGAATCAGCCCTGTTTGTCCTCGCTCTCCATGACTTCGCTTCATCGTTGTGCCCCTCCCTTGCTCGCTCGCGAAGCCTTTAAAAAAATAGATATATTATTCTGAATTTTGTGAGGACAAACATAACAATGCAACATCTGTGTGACTTCTGGCAGTCTTGTCTCTTCTGGAGCTCAGTGTGCATCTCTGTTCGAGGTAATCACGAGCTGCCTCTCTTCTATCGGCTGGGATGAGATCACGCTATCTCCGATAACAGTTTAAACCGCGAGCACTGAGGTTGGAATACAGCTCAAGTGATCGGAATAACGTTCCGTGCGAGTGACCTGCTGTGCATATCCGGAAGGTTCTCCCGGCATCTGCCACGCCCAGGTTTGTCCATCAGCTTGCCAGATAGGGGAGCGTGATCGGTCTTTCCAGAGACACGTTTCCCCAGCTGTCCAGTGGCGGCAGGCTTTACACTCCAGCTGACGCTTCGCCCAGCGCGTGTGGAGGTGAGGCTTGCGTACAGCTGCTCGGCCGTGGAGACCCGGTTTGAGAAGCTCCCAGCACACACTTATTGTGCTGATCGTGCTTCCAGAAGGCAGTTTTGGAAACTCTGGGATGATGATTGGAAATTTCTATGTGCTACACGCTTCAGCAGTCGAAAGGTCCCTCTCTGGGAGTTTGCGTGGGTGGCTGGGCTGGGGTCGACCACTGGGTGGGCTGGGGTCAACCACTGGGTGGCTGGGCTGGGGTCGCTCCTAGACGCTTCCCCTCCACAATGACAGCACTCGTCGCAGGGAAGAAACCTCACAAAATGTCTGGTGGCAAAGTTGACATCTGACTCCATTACAATGCCACTGTTAAAGTCACTGAGCTCATCAGTAGTACAACCATTATTTGTCTACGGATTGTATGCACCTGCCGAGCAATGGGTGTACCTGAAACACCTCAATCATTGGTGGGGGTCCACATACTTTTGTCCGTACTGTGTACAGTACCTTGAAAGCACCTCGGGTTTCACTTTGGACCTCCGCACACTTTATATACACACCGTGTTCACCGCGACCAAAAACAAACCCAATAACCTTCAAGTAACAATTGCGCCCATGTACACACTTGCCTCCAGTTTTCTCGGGCGCTGGCTACAGTGGGGGTCATGCATTATTCATTACGGCTAAGTAAGCTACATTTAATTTCCCAATCAACTGTTGGCGTCGGCCCTTTAATGAGATGCTAATAGCTGAAGAGTCTGAATTCCCTGAGCCAGGGGCCCTTGGAGAGGGAGGAAGGTGGTGGTGGGGGGTGGGGGGGTAGAATTGCATAATCAGCGCCCTTCTACTCCTAGATAAGAACACTGGCCTGTATCTGCATCAGGCAGACCTCAGTTTTGTTGTGCTCACTTCATTCTTTTTTCTTTGAGGGGGGGGGGTGCTGGTGTTGTTGACGTATGGGCTGTTCTCTCCCCGTGTCTTCTTAACAGCAAAGTCAGCAGGGGGGCTGAGAACAAGCCAAGCAAGCGTCGGGAAGAAAGTAAGAGTGTGTGTACGTGTGAATGTGTATATATATATGTGTGTGTGTGTGAATGTGTGTGTGTGCTTTTGCCTTAAATCTTTGGTTTAAAGCTGCATTCTTCCGTGGCGTAGCGATTTCTCGCTCACGGACCCAAACGCTTGTCAGAAAGACCGAGGATTCCATCCAATTCCTCGGACATAAAAACGTCTTCATAAGGCCGACAGACTATGTTTACCACTTACGTGCGACAGTCTGGTCGCAGGGAGGTCGATCACTGAGTGTGTGCACAAGGATACAGACATCGTCCCAGAGCCTGCCACTGCTACAGCCATAGGTCAGGATATCATGAGCTGCGATGGTAATGTAAACAATCATCAGATTAGAGTGGCAGTGTAGGAAGGTGAAGATGTCTCAAGGTGTGTGTCGCCATGGCGTCTCTCTCATGTATACAAAACAAGCCTGCCACCTGCCTGCCCGCACACACACACACACACAGCTTGCTGGCACATCTACCAGCATAAACAGTAGCCTGTGTCCTGTCAGATTCTATTGAAATGCAGGGTTGATTAGGCTTTGTGTGATATAAAAGCATATCAAATAAATAGCAGCCCGGGCCTAAATAATATCACAAAAAATTACCTTCACCCGGCTCCGAAATCACTTACTCACACATGTACAGCACACACACAGCAAACACGCACCTCCTCGACCATCAACTTGGCTAGACGACCAATGAAAACAGAGAGAGAAGCACTCCCAGGGAGTCCTCCTATCACGGACTGGGATCCCGCCAGCTTCAAATGAAAAAACAAACAAAAAACAGAAAGCATTTAAATGTTCTGCACTGAACAATGCCTTTGCTAGTGCTCGCACTTTTCGACAGTATAGATTAATTAACTTAGATTGACCTTATCTGAATATGCCGTTGTTTACGCTCGAGCGTAGACGCGCACACACACACCCAAGCACAAACACACACTCGCATCATAATTGGATATGAGGCCCGTGGGAAGGCCAGCCTCTAGCCCTACAGTGTTTAGATGCACAGTCATGTGATTGATATCACCATTGATCTGCTTGGGGGCTGTTACAGGTATACATGACCCCCCCTTCATGTCTCTACCTTGGGTGTGTTCCAGAAGGTAAAGACCAACATAGATCACAGACTATAGAGAGGGGGGTGGTTACACGCATCTTTGCACTCACAACTGGGAACACATTCACTCACGCACGCACGCATGCATACACACACACACACACACACACGGAGGGTGGTAGCTGGCAAACCTCACAGTTGGAGTTGTGTCCGCCGTGGAAAATTGCCAGGCTTGGTGAGAAATAGCCTGGGTGCAGAGAGATGGTATCAGTTCCGGGCGTGCGAAGAGAGGACTGCCACCTGGGGGGGGCAGCCCTGGATGTGGAAAATGAATTCATGTCTTCAATATGCCATGAATGTTGGTGGTGGTGGGGTGGGGGGGGGGTAGGCAGGGGCAAGAGAGGGAGAAAGAGGGAGACAAATTGTACGAGAGGGATGGAGAGTAAGAGGGGGAAAAAAGAGCTGAACTATCCATTGGTTTATGTGGAAGAAATGGGATTTCCTATGTGCTTCTGTTAATCACAATCAGCTATTGCCTCATCATTTGATCATATTCTGTCTAATTACCAATGGAACCTACTGTGTTCTGGTGACAGTCACAGGTCTATGATGTCGTATGCGCCTGCCTATAATAACAAACACCTATTGGCTGCATGTTTTCTCTATTCGTAAACACCGTCCTCCGGCCTTCAGAGCGCAGACAGACGTGACTGAGACCCAAGCCTGGTGTTGTGTTGTCATTTATTGTCGGAGGTCTGGTTCTCTCTCCCAATCTGGAGATGAATAATACTTAAAAACCCAGGACTCAACCGAATGTAGTCACTCCGTTAGTGAAGAGGCGGATACAACGCTTTCTTCATCCGTTTATCACACAGCGTGGAGACGAACGAACAATGCCTCCCTCTTCGAGTGTGTGTGTGTGTGTGTGTGTCTGCCTTCCTGCCAACGTGTACGTGCGATAAGCACAGAGAGGACCGTCATCTCAAACCGTCCCCGCCCCACTACGGTTCGTTTCCATCCAGCCTCACCTACACTGATACAAAAATAAAAAAACTGAAATCTGGGGGGGGTGATAAATGTGAGGCTTCAGGACTCGGCCTCGCCCACTCACGGTGATCCCGAGTGCTCCAGCGACCTCCCGTCTGACCTTGGTCTCTCCTTTAGGAGCGCTGCTGGCACCGGCTCCAGTGAATGACAACGGTGAACATTTAAGCGAGGGGAACATTTTATAACATTTCGTGTCATAAAAAGATGTCCCCGTGACTCATCGAAGGCATGGGGGAGATGAGCTCACGTCTCGCCGTACATCAACCTTATGGAGCGGGGCAGGACAGTTGTGTCTGTGTCTGGCTACGGAGAGGTCGTGTGTTGCACTCGGATTGTTCGAGCAGCGGTTCAAGAGGAGCCATGGGCCAGCGTATGACTTCAGAACCATGGACAGCGCCTACTGTACATCCAAGATTGGAAGGTGGTCAAAACTGGTATAGGTTGCACAATTAAACAATCGTTAATAAGAACAGTAATGTATCTACATTTGCCAATCCAAACCTTCCACTGTTTGGAATATGCCTAAACAATTGGAAGTCATGGCTCATTTCTCCTGAAGGAGCCAAAGCGTCGGGGACACCAGATTCTACACGACACCCACGGGGTGACAGAAACAATTGGGGAAATCTGGACAAAAACAGGACGGGTCTTTTCCTCACCACCACATGTTCCACCGAGGAGCTGGATGTCTCCAAACAAAACACAGACCTTAAACACACACATGAAACACAAAGACGAGCGCACACACCAAGTCTAGACAAGGTGTGTGTGTGTGTGTGTGTGTAAGGCTTACCACTAAAGGAGAGAGGTTAATAGCCAGTTGGGCTCCAGCTAGAACACACTAACCCTTTTAGTGTGGGGTTATAAAGACTCGGGCCAGCCGTAGTCACTACACTGCTCACACACAGCTAAGATGGATGTGCGTGCAGACTGGTATGGAGGGGTGTGTTATCTCACTCAGAGGGCAAAGAAGCAAGGAGGGAGGGAGGGCTCCAAGCTGGTGCACACTGTACCACCTACCTCATGCTAACATAATAACCAATACACTAAAACCTAGAGTAAATGTATTAGCGTTGGGCTAACAGACAACACTGAACTGACCAATTGTCTATCTATAATATAGACTGTATATACGTTATTATAGATATATCTGCAAACATGACAGATTATTATTCTATTAACGCACGGAATGTTATTTTTAAATAAGTAAATTCAAATGATATAGTCCTGTTACATACATCCCACAGGTGGGAATGACCGGAGTCATTACCGCTACAACGCCAAGGCAGAAGTATTACTTCTCCAAAACATACACTCCATCAAATCAGAGATTGGATTCAAGTCTTCTGGACACATGACTCCATATTTACTCACTTGAACAATGGTTTAAAATACCATCTCATAATCCTTCATTAATTTACTCAAATTCACAAATTGTTAACATTCTTTGCTTCTTCAGATACCCAGTCAACATACTGTACGTTACCTGACTCTGGGAGTTATTCACCTCTTATCTTATGTATTCAAGTAGAAAGGAATACATAGGCCCTGCATTAACCTTGTATTCAGTGTGGTGCGAGGGACATCAGTAACTGTTATCTTTACCTCACATGGGGAACTTCTTTTCTTGAGAAATAATTTGCTCTCTCATCCCAACTGAGTACAGTTGAAGTACAGTATTTCGTTCTACCAAACCTCTGGATTATAAGTGTGTTTCATGTGCTGTCCTGTATGGACCCCTGATGAGATACCCATATATATATATATATATATATATATATATATATATATATATATATATGGGTATCTCATCAGGGGTCCATATATATATATAGCTGTCACTGTAATTATCTGGCGACAATTTTGAAAAAGAGGTCTTCAGCCCTCGCCTGACCCCCTATTGTCTTTCATCCTTGAAATGCTGACAGCACGGCTCCTTTCATCCCAGAGTGCCTTTTCCTGGAGGTGGCGAGGCAACAAAAAACGTTTTTCCTCGCTCGTGCCCGGTGCCTTCACACCCGGGGGCCGTTGTACGATCAATGGATGCCCCATCACGAGCCATCAGGGCTGGGTTAAAGGCCGTCTTCAGTGGGGCTCAATGGATCCCCGGCTGTGCAGAGAAATAGCTTCCCTGATTTTTCCCTGTGCAGCCCCCACCCTCCCCACCACCACCACCCCCCTCCTCCTCCGTTTTCAGTCTACATCAGCTGTTCTTCTGATTGCACCTCAGACTTTGTCCCTCCCCTTATCCTTCCATCTCTCCTTCTCTCCATCTCCCCTCAATCTCCCATCTCTCCCTCCGCTCCCCGGGAAGCCGTGAAGGATAGCCATTTAGACACCGCGCATACGCAAAGCACTGGAGGACGCTTCCTGAGCCGGGAGGAGGCGGGGCCAGGGGGACGACACAATGCAAGAGGTCACTTCACAATGGGCCCGTCCTGCATTTAGGACAGCGGCTACGGTGCAGAAATTGATTTACTTAAAAGAGCCTCGTACACTGTTGTTTTGACTCGAGGGGGGGAAGTTGGAATGATGGGAGATGACATTACAGGATCACAACAAGCCGACCGCGATCCTCAACACGGATAGTCGAAAATTACAATCGTAAATTGGCCTTCCCTACAAAGCTACATTTTGCTGTACCCGGGGGGAAAATACAAACCTGACCCAAGAGTGTATCGAATGACAACCCGCGCTGTCTGGAAAGCACAAGGGGCTATTATGTGAAGACATCACGTGGACCACCCCTGCTGATTCCAAACAGACAGACCCGTAGTGGAAAGCTCGCCAAATTCTGGGTCTAATGAGCCCCTCGTAGAACATACGTCCTGTTCAAGGGCAGCCTTTGATATCGGTAAATAACCCGGAATTATGAAGCGCCATTCAGCGTCTTGCAGACCGTCTCTGTGAACTCCACCGCTGATATTCCCCTTCCTCATCAAGCTCACACAACAACAACAACAACAACAAAAAAAAACCTTGCCCAGATTGCAAGATGTCGACCTCTAATTGGCGGCCAATGAGCCCCAGGTTCGCCCGGGGCAACCTTTGATGAGCCCGGTGGCTGAGAGCTCCCCGCCTAAGTGGCTTTTGAGCGCACCTCTTCAGAGAGGCACCACGCAGCTGGCCTCATCCCAGAAGAGAGGGACGTGGGACGAGGAGCGAGACGAGAGCGAGGGAACGAGACGGACAAAAAGGAAGAGAGAGAGAGAGGGAGAGAGAGAGAGAGAGAGAGAGAGAGAGAGAGGAGGCTAACTATCTGGAACAGGGAGGTCATTAACAGAGCAGTCACACGGATCATTCAGGATGAGACACACACCCACACACACCCCCCCCACACACACCTGAGAGACGGGAGGAGATGCTAATGCGGCTACGCTACAGCCCACGTCTGAGGAGAGCGACGCTGGGGAGCTCACTGCAGCCATGCGGAAGCGCCTGGAAGAGTAAACTAACACCCGGTAGCAAGCGAGGGCCATTACCTGCCACACCGCATGGCTCAGCATCAAGAGGGACACACACACACACACACAGCAGGCTTAGAAATACCAGGAGTAAATAACAACACGTGGCTTTATGAAGAAGGTTTCATAAAGAAAGGGCCTAGAACACTGAAGTCCTAGCTTAACATTGTGCAAGGACAGCAGACTTCTTTTCCAAGCTCCAGAGACTGGAACCGAGCTTGGCAGCCTTTACAACCTTGAGACAAAACCAAGACTGACATCGAGAACACAGAAAAAGACAAAAGGGGGGGTGGGGGAGCCAGGTCGATACCACTGCTGATAAACCCTGAGCCCAGAAGTATCTAGGAATTAGCAACAAGATGGCAACTGGAGATAGAAGTCCATGGTTGTGCTTCCTCTTGGCTGTTTCTCCCTCCCCCTGACACTCCCTCCCCCTGACACTCCCTCCCCGACAGGGCTCTCAGTGGCTTACTGGCCGTCCCTCACGTGTATCTCCATGGGTGGGAGAGATTTCAGTGATGGAGCGTCAAAACCCTGAGGCTCGTTACCACAGCGCCACTATACTCACAACAGCTTCTCCTCCTTCAAAGCTCCACTCGAAACACAGCTTTTTACGTGCTGGATTCTAATGTTACGACCCCCTCTTCGGGTTGTCTCTCTCTAACGAGTCGGTCTCTTATGGAGAGAGAGAAGGGCCAAACAAAGAAGATGTGTTCGTAGCGTGTTTGGGGGGTGAAAGGGTGTGCGCGCCGCAGCACAGCAACAAATGAGACAAGGTTTCGATGCAAAAATGATTTTTATTTGATATTTAACCAAATTAGCCGACAGCAAAAAAAATACACACAGAACCAAGTTCACTCGAACGAACAGCACTAAACAGAATCAGTTTGTTTCTCAAGAGGAATATATAGGTGTGGGTTTAAACGGGAGACAGACCAACAACTGATTGGAGCAGTGTGATGAGGAATGGAGTTCATACGGCAATAACAGAGCTTTATGGGACCAAAGAACTGCAAATTCAAAACAAAAACATCAACCAAAAGCCCTTAATCTTACCATGGTACAACCTCAGTAAGTCAAATCCACTGCAAAGGTAGATCAATTAAGGACAAAACGTGTTGTTGACAGAAGTTCCATGATCTGATCAAAAAACACACGACAAAAACTAGCAAGGATTTTGTTCCATCGAAACCCAAATTGAGAATGCCCTCGGATGACAATTTCCACGAGGATAATCTGTCCTCCTATGTCTAGCTCAATCTACAGAGTTCAAAGTAAAGAAGCTAAAGTGACTAGGCAGAGAAACTGATGAAGTCATGATATCAAACGAGCCCAGAGCCTGGAGGTCTCTGTCTCACCTCTGTGACTTCCCAATAATGAAGTGGTGCACCTCCTCTCTGTATTAAATCCCAGACATGCATTCATTCTAATCAGAGTGTGTAGTCAGGCTTGACCAGAGAGTCCCAGGGGGTCACGTGCGTGCTTGTGTGTGTGTGTGTGTGTTTGTGACAACAATGTTACACACACGCTCCAGCTTGGGTAGCCGTGTTGAACCACGCTCTTCAGGGTTCATCGCCCCTCTCTAGCAAGCGCCCCCCCCGCCCCCTCCATCCTTCTGTGCACCCCCTCTGATCCCAACCTTAGCGTAGCATTTTTATCAGAGCAGGTGAAATACTTTGACCTTTACGAGTGCAGGTCTTCACAGTGCACCTGTTAGGGCTAGAGGAGCTATAATGTGTATGTTAATATGGCATTAACAGTGCAAACAATGCTGTTTCCACCCCAAAATCTGCTTTGAAGAGTCACTTGTTGCAGTGCAGCTGATGCGCTACATTGAAGACAAATGACATTTGACTGTCCGTCTGTGTGCATGTAGACATGTTTGGTATACACACTGCAATCAGCAGTCGCAAAAATAAGCCTGCCATGCAGTGAGTAAAACACCTTATTGTAGGAGAAACAAAAAGCAAAGCGAGGGTGAGGGTATCTGGCACGGCAGGACTAACTTATTTACACCGCCACTTTCTCCTCCGCCCTTTTAAGGCCTCGTCGTCATCGCTCCCCTCCGACACGCAAACGTTCAATTCGCCTCCTCAGACATTGACACACACTCCTTCCTCTCAACATAAAGAAACCTTTTCATGCTCGAGCCAGGGTAATTTCAATTTATCAAAATCAGAGGCAGCCGTAGCGCATCTTTAGAAAGAGCTTCAGAAAGTGGATCAATGTGGCAGAGCTGAGGAGGTAGTGAGCTCCATGTCTTTTTCGAAAAAACACGTTTTTTAGTTTTTTTTCCTGACACAAAACACCAGAGCTTAACTCTGTTTGAAGCTCCCCCCACATTCTTACCTTGGACTTGAGTGCCCAGTATTCATCTGTGCCATGCTCCACATGCCTCAGAGACGTGAGGTAGTCATAGCTGATGAGTGCCGTCTGCAAAAGAGACAAAATGAGCATTGATCAAAATCACAAGCGGTACTTAAAAGAATATATATATATTCAGTGTGTCTACAACAATGTGTTGGAGCATATTTCTCAAAACTATGGTCTAGGACTTTAGGGTAGCGTAAACCTAGGTGTAAACCAGGCCTGAGCATATAGAGCACAAGGACTAGTGTGCTCGGTACAGAAACCACATTTTGGGGATTTGTCACAGGAGGCAATTCAAAGTGCTTCACTTAAAACAAGATAGAAAAACAATTAAGAACATTCAATAAAACATTAAAAACTGTCAAAAAGCAAGAAATAAAGTAAGAGTAGCCCTATAGTCAAGTATACTCACGGTGGCTGCAGCCCTGCCGAAGCGGACGAGGCTGATGTCATTGATGTCCACCGGTCTGTTGTAAAGGTAGAATCCTGAGGAGGTGAGCAGCGCCGTACCGACAGTCGACAATCTCAGCAGCCTTCCAGCCATGGGAGGTACTGGAGGATGAGGAAACCCACACACGTTTAATACCATTGCTTCGGTCAGGTATAACCCAAGTTCCACAAACTAAACTATAGTAGCATTTTCACAAAATTCACATTCACATTATACAAACCATTACTCTTCCAAACTCCTTATTCTGCCCAGCCCCAGTTCCCACCATCTCTCCATCCACACACAAGCACAAACCCAGTTTACGCCAAAGCTTATTTACACCTTAGTACAGTTTTACAATGAAAGCTTTGTTATTCGTGTTCAAGTGAATCACTCATTACCCAACAATGTAGTCACAGTGAACAGTGATAACACTAAAACTGGTAAATGTTGTCATGTACTTGACGTGACCCTACATATTTTGGTCATGTGACCAATACAGGGAAAATCAAATTAATGTAGCTAGTACAGTATAGTACATAACTACGTTCGGATAATACGGACCATGTATCCATTTGAATGGTCTAAAAAAGCGGTTGTATAGAAGGATAGCTACTTTTTGGTAACTGTTGGTGAGGTGTCATGGATTGCCAATATTATGCAATAGGTTTTGTAACATTCAGAACGGTGGTTGGCTAGAGCTAGCTAGGGTGGTTGGCTTGAACTATTTGGTTTAGTAGCAAGAACAACACTGCAACGATCGGTTATTAAATCCTATTAAATGTCTCCTGAGCATGATACAGTCAGTGAAAAACATCAGCTGATCATCGTATGAAAATTACCTTTATAATGTGTGAAAGTCCACACGCTGTCATTTACTCACCGGCTTCCTTTTTTGACCTCTCAACTTGTGTCCCTTTTGTGTTTCCGAAACAGCGCTGCGCTTAGCATTCTGGGTATAGTAGTCTTTGATCCACATAAACAAAAATCATCACAGACTTGGATACGCTGTATTGCAAAATTTGACACTTCAAACCAATTTGTTGTTGAATTCGTAACTAATACTAAACCCATAAAACAAATATGGTTAACATGTTTTGAGTCAGAATTGTTAAAGTACTAGGGATGGTAAGATTGACCGTTATGACATAATGGGCCTATAGATCAGAGCAACTCTGGTGTGGGTTTGTGGCATCAATTAATTAGAGGAACCTTGTCACATCAAATCAAAGATAAATAAATAATTAAATAAATAATCAATGAACCCTGCAAATGACATACAGTAAATAGATGAGGATTTGAGTTGTTACACTGCACACAGCAAATTAAGGCCAGTGTACAGTTTGGGATATGTAAATGTCAACCTAGAAAATCAAAGCCTGTCTACAATCCCCACTGCTGTTGAAGTATGTTGTATTGTTGTATTGTGTGCTGTTTGGGGTGTCTTATGGGGCATCCTGGCACCTCTTCACTAACAGCTGCTGAGTCCCAGGCTCAGCCCTCGCTCCACTCAGGGACTTCACCCTGACATGTTTTTAAATGCCTGGATCATAATTGTTC
>CAEFZP010001037.1:0-25350 GCA_903064625.1 Mallotus villosus
CCGTCCACGAACGAGCCACTTACGAGCTTTAAGGGTCTCCAACACTTGAATTATTCATCCTTCTAATAGAGATTTTTAATCCTTGGAGGACGTTCCAGCACGCATAAACACACACACACACACAAGCACGCACCACCGTTTGACAGAGCACACTAAGCCAGTCACACACCTGTAATAATGATGAACCCAGGGACCTTTCCCTCGACGCAACGCTCGGCGTTCCAACACTCGAGTCAAACTCTTTCACTTTCTTCGGGCGCGTCGCTGTGTCATCAAGCCTCTTTACTTCCTGGTTGGGGGGCGTCGTCATCATAGATATATATAAACACTAGATGTCTTACGGCGGAGTCTAGAACGTCCGCACATGGCGGCCATCTTGGAACAGGCGAATCGCTCACCCATAACATTGTGTTGGTGCTACATGTACTTTTTAAATAACCATAACTTGCTCAATTTTCTAGAGATTTTTAAACGGTTTGGTTTGTTATAAACGTCAGAGATGTAGTTATGCCACTGCATACTTAGATTATGTTTATGTTAATTATGTTATATTTTTACAAATAGAATATAAGTATTCAGTGGCATAACTACATCTATGATGTTTATAACAACATGACATGAAGCCCTCGTCACCCCTGGACCCCCACTACCCAGGAACAGGAAGTGACATGGAAGCCCTCGTCACCCCTGGACCCCCACTACCCAGGAACAGGAAGTGACATGGAAGCCCTCGTCCCCCCAGGACCCCCACTACCCAGGAACAGGAAGTGACATGGAAGCCCTCGTCACCCCTGGACCCCCACTACCCAGGAACAGGAAGTGACATGGAAGCCCTCGTCCCCCCGGGACCCCCACTACCCAGGAACAGGAAGTGACATGGAAGCCCTCGTCCCCCCGGGACCCCCACTACCCAGGAACAGGAAGTGACATGGAAGCCCTCGTCCTCCCGGGACCCCCACTACCCTCTCTTCACTTCCTGGTTGGGGGCGTCGTCATGGCGCCGAGCCTCTTCACTTCCTGGTTGGGGGCGTGGTCATGGCACTTGTAGTGACAGCAGGAGAAAGTCTCCAGTGACTTGCTGGTCACTGATGTGTTTACTGCCAGCGCGGTGAGTAACTGCCACCCATTTCCATGTTTGACATCGGTGGGGACATCTGATGAATAGTTGAGGACCTTTCGCATATAAATGAGGCATAAATAATGCATAAATTAAATGGCGTTTTATGGAGATATGTCAGTGTGTTTCTCCAGTAAGAAGAAGATTAATGACCAGACTGGGGAGTGTGCAGGGATAGTGAATTGAAGAGCAGGGGGAGAGATCAGGGGATCAGATTTAATACAAAGTGTTTTCAGATTGTTGAGATGCCTCGTTGTTGAGGAAGAGGGTTAGATTTATTCCTCAACGTCAACGATTAGAACTAACAACTTTCAAAAGCCAGCGATGACATAAGCGACAGCGCCGACGACAACCGCTGCCTAAAAGTTGTTTTTATGACAAACGCTTTGACAGACTTCTGCGATGCAACACCTGCCGAGACACAGATATCATGTCGTTTCAGGCCTTGCGTCATTTTCACTTTCAAAACGTGTGAGTGTCGCGGATGTGTGTGTGAGCCTGTGACTGCGTGTGTGATGTGTGTGCGTGCGTGTGCATGGATAGCGGCTGTGAAGGAGGTGAGATTGTCGCTCAAGCTAATTTGGGTGGACAGCCCGGACTGTGTCTCTTTGCTGTTTCCTGTGTACCGGAGCGTTCCGACATCGGCAGCTGTCTATTCTGGTTTCAGTCCCCAGAGCCCGGACAGAACCTGACACCACACAGACACCCTCCCCCCCCCTCCCTCCCCTCGCCCCTGCTGTCTGGGGAATCCTCTCCACCACCGAAGGGAGCGACGTGCCGCAGGAAGGTCGAGAGGTGCGACTCTGCATCGAGTCACGTCGGATCTGTCGCCGCGACTGCGGAGAAAAAACCGACGGCTGGTGCGATTGACGTGGGGTAACCAAGCGACGGCTCTCTCCTGGAGATCACCCGGGGGAACGTGGCCGTCGCCGTCGCCACACTCATGCGAGAGGAGAGAAGACTGTTCTCCATAATCCGAGAGTCTTTCCATCCACTCAAGCCCGTTCAAAGTCCTTCCCACACACCAAGGAGAAAGGAACGACAAATTGAAAATAATGGCAGTGATTACAGTGAACAGCTGTAGTGGTGTTCGATAACTGTAGCTCAAGGGCATAAAACATAATCAGTCATGGAAAGTATGATCAATGACGTCCGTGCCCTCCTTAACTTACGTCGTTAATTGGGGAACATGTCGTATCGTCCCGCCAGGCCTCAAGAGGTTGAGGATGTTGTTTGAGGATCTCTTGGAATAACAAAGTATCTGTGTCTCGCAACAAACATTTCGAGTTTAGATTCGCTATGCAGCACCTTCGTGCTATCACATGCACTCCCGGTGCCAAAACCGTTTTTCTCTTTTTGTCAAGGTAGCTGTGTTTACTCTTATCGTATCATCAAAAGATTGCTCAGATTTTTTAAACCTCTCAGTAAAACAGCGTTATCGATTCCTCTCTTTGCGTTGAACAAGGCATTTCTTCCTCGCTGTTAAGCCCAATCAATATTTGACTAGGTTTTGTTACCTGCCAAGGTCGAACAGAATAAGAGTCAAACACAAGCCATATGTATTTAAAATAGTTTGAGCTGTTCTTTTTTTAAACACTGGTCTTTTGTGGCGTCTGTTTTGATGTGTAGCACAATTCAAACCTGACTTAGCAACAAGTGGTCGAACTGTGGAGGCGGTTGATATCATCCAGCCTGGGGGTAGAGAGTTCTCTGCTTGTCCACTCCCAGGCTCCTCCAAGCTGCTGCTGGGTCTGGCTCCTGGGGGGCCGTGTCTCTCAGTAGGAGCTGCTGGCTTCGGGCCTGCAAATGCTCTCAGAGCCAGGTGTTGTTTTATTTATCTGGGAGCAGTGAGTAACCTTTCTACCTGACCACTTCAGTCCAGCCTCTTAAGAGCTGCCAGCTGCTCTCTCTCTCGTTTCATATCATTCGCAGCGCAGCGCATTCGACCTCATAGCGCAGGGCACAGGTCTCTCGATAGCTATCGTCTGAGATCGAGCGCGTAGATAGTCTATCGAGAGCGAGCGCGAGTAGAGATCTCTATCTCGATCGCGTCTAGCTATCGATAGAGCTCATCGCTCTATCTCTCTCTATCTCTCTCTCTCTCTCTCTCTCTCTCTCTCTCTCTCTATCTCTCTCTCTATCTCTCTCTCTCTCTCTCCCTCTCTCTCTCTGTCTCTCTCTCCCTCTCCCTCTCTCTCTCTCTCTGTCTCTCTCTCTCCAGGTCAAGGGAAGACAGACAGCCGTCACCTGTCTCTAAACTGTCCAACAAACAATCGCCCGCCATCTTTCTTTGTAGAGCGCCGTGTGTGTGTCCGCCCTCCCTTTCAGGAGCGTGTGGGTGTCGACGAGGCCTCTAAGTGCCTCTCGCTCAGTCAACGGCCTCCACTGGTTCATCGTCTGTTCGGAGCGCTGTGTTTATTCTGCTCCATCAGGTGAACGCTCATCCATTCATCTCCTCTCAAGTGCTCGTCGAGTGTTTTTCATGCAGCACGATCACCCTGAAAGCATCAGGGGAAAACGACATGAGAGGTATGTAGAGGTATAGGTATGAGAATAATCGGTGTAAGCGACATGGCGGCTTTATCAAAGGAAACTTTTTAACCACAGACATCAACTTGTTCTTTGCATAACGCTCTTCTTGCGTGATAGTCCCTGCTCAAGGTCTTCGGTCGTTACACTAAGTAGAAGAAGAAGAAGAAGAAGAAAAAAAAGATATAATTTAAAACGAGAAAGTTGCCATGGCCACGGTAAGTGCCCCCTGAGGTTCCCATGGTTACCCTAAGGGCACGTCAACCGAAAGTGGTAATGAATGAACGACCCAAGGACTCTATCAACTCGTTCCTTTCACCTGAACCCACGCCCCCCCCCGCCCCCCGCTCCGGGGCTGAGTGATGCGTCGTCCTGTGAGGTCGTCTCTCGTTTGTTCCCCCAGCCTCGGTCACGACACCCCACACCGTCTCCTTCGGCTAAGAGAGGAGACAAATCTATACCTTCCCCCTATCAGATGTCCTGCTATCAGTCATCTAAGTACACCTGAACAAATAGCCTCAAACACCGGTGTGTGTGCGGGTGGTGTGTGTGGCGTGTGTGTGTGTGTGGTGTGTGTGTGTGTGTGTGTGTGTGTGTGGTGTGTGTGGTGTGTGCGTGTCTGTGTGTGTGTGTGTGTGTGTGCGTGTGTGTGCGTGTCTGTGCGGGTGTGTGTGTGTGTCTGTGTGTGTGTCTGTGTGTGTGTGTGCGTGTCTGTGTTTATAAACAAGAATCTTAACCGTGTACACAAGGACAGCACACCACCGAGGTGTGTGTGTGTCTGTGTGGGTGTGTGTGTGGTGTGTGTTTTCACAGACCTGAGGGGGTTAATACGAAGGACATGACTTTTAAGAGGCAGAAGATTGGCTCTGAAAAATAGATAGTTCTTCAACATGCTTTTTTCTCGAGCAAGTCATTACCTCACAACAGTAATGGAGGGTCTGGGGAGGAACACGGAAGTTTCAATATCAATTAAATATATATATATATAATAGTTTCACTTGTGGGCCCTCATACTTTGTTTACAGTAACTTATTCATATCCCACAATGCAGTATGATAACATCTCTTGGTAAAGTCAACATGTAATTGTTGATCAACATATTCCACACATGCACACGCCCACATACCCACAAAGTGTACATTTACAACACACACACACACACACACACACGCACAAACACTCACACACACACACACACAGGAGAACCTCATACTGGTGGCCTTGAGTAAGTGGTAGGTTTCATGCAGAAGTCTAAAGCATAGAATTAGACTTCAATTTCTACAGACCACTTTCACCCCCTTTTAAAACTGACTCTGACACACTCACACACACTCACACACACTCACACACACACACTTACACACACACACACACTCACACAGTCTCAAACACACACTCACACACACACACACACACTCACACACACACTTACACACACACACACACACACTCACACAGTCTCACACACACACACACACACTCACACACACTCACACACACACTCACACACACTCACACACACACTCACCACACACACTCACACCACACACACTCACACACACACACACACACACACACACACTCACACACACCAAATTAATGAACTGAAGTGCTGAGGTCAGGAATTTAATGAAATCTGACTGCGTCTCTAAATATAGCCGAGTCCAGGACTTGCTGTGATAATATAGCACAAGACAAACAGACCGTAAACACAAGGCTGGTTTGGGCCCGGAGAACAGCACGTGTCACAACCATCTATTTACCCATTTATGTGGTGATCAGTTGAGATGTTGCTCAGCTTGGAGACGCTGCTCTGAGTTTTCTGTTTTCTGTTCCTCAAGGGTCCTACCTCCTCGAGGCTGACAGCCAACACGTTTCGGTTCAAGCCTCCTTCCTATCAGCAGCCCAATCTCCCGCCTCTAAAGAACACTTTTCAGAAAAGACGTGCGGCAGACTGTGAAATCAGTCAAATATTATTCAGAACCCCGTACGGTAGTTCTATGTCCTCGTAGAATCGGAGGTTACGTAATCAATTTACGGAATACTAATCCATCGCACTTTTTTGGGGTGGTTCGGCGTTGTCTCGACGATGCTTCGAGTTCCCAACTGCCGTCAGGTGAGTCCTTATCCCTCCCTCGTCTCGTCTTGCTGGAGTGCTTAACTGTGAGGAGTGACTCAGCAGTTTACTGAGCTCTACAGCTTCTGCTCGTCTGTTGGGAAGCAGCCTGTGTCCTGGAACATCACGTGCAGTCAGAGGATGTGTCTGTGTTTGGGGGGGAAAAGACCCAAAGTACTCCAGGAAGAAACCACTCTTCTGCTTCTGTATATCGTCGAAGGTCCTTTAAGTGGTAGTTATTCAACAGAAACTGCAAATTACTACTGTCCCCCCCCTCCCCCCCTCCTCCCCTCAGATGCGGTTTGACACACTCTTCGTGAATATTTGTATTTACAGCTTCCCTCCTTTACCTTTTACAGTAAAGTGTAAATTGAAGCAGTTGTTTGGCAACTCGGAGGTGATAAAGAAGCCGAAAAGCTGCGGTGGCTTTCACACTGGGGGTGTTAAGTTGTTTTCCTTCCTAAAAGAGCCGTTTTCCAGGATTCTATCCAGAGACATTTGTATACGTGTGTGCATGTTGGTTTGTGTGCTTGACTGTGTGTGTGTTTTCTGTGTGCTACTTATTAGAATAACACTTTCTCTCTCACGCATCATGTTCATCAACACGCTTTTGCTCTAGGATTGACACGAAATAGGCAGATAACCTCGGGATGCCTTGACATTTGGGTCAAAACCGAGAGAGTAAAAAACACACACACACACGCACACACCTCCACCAAACACCATATCTTTTCCACAGATGCCACAGTGTGAAATATCACAGAGACACAACCTGTTCCATTTACAGTGTAACACAACCCCACCAACCACTGCCTCCCTCCCCTAAACCCCCCCCCCACACCACACACACACACACTCACACACATACTCTCTCACACACACACCGCCCTCAACTCATAAGTGTTGGAGCTACCAGCAGGGTGAGGTGTTTCTGTCTGACAGTCCGACAGTGTTGTCTTGTACTAACAGGAAGAATGAAACCACAGAACCAACACAATACAGCCCCAGCCTCACCTGAGAGGCCCACAGCCCCAGCCCCACCTGAGAGGCCCACAGCCCCAGCCTCACCTGAGAGGCCCACAGCCCCAGCCCTCACCTGAGAGGCCCACAGCCCCAGCCTCACCTGAGAGGCCCACAGCCCCAGCCTCACCTGAGAGGCCCACAGCCCCAGCCTCACCTGAGAGGCCCACAGCCCCAGCCTCACCTGAGAGGCCCACAGCCCCAGCCTCACCTGAGAGGCCCACACCCCCAGCCTCACCTGAGAGGCATCTTCAGGCAGCGTGAGGGTCTCCCTGTAAGCCGTTCTCCGTGCCTCGCCAGCCCACACCCTTCACAAAGGTCAAACGTCGATCCGAGGGAGGGTGAGAAGTCGTTTATTTTAGTTTGTTGTTGTTTTGTCGGCAGCTTTCTTTATACGGTTTCGATGAAGACTTCCTGTTTCTCTTTTGAATTCGCTCTCAATCCAGGGGTTCGTTCTCCCCTCTGTCTCATCATTAAGTCGTTCTATGAGGCGTAAAGGCTGAACTCTCCAGAAATAAACCCGGAGAATTTCAGACCATCTGGTCTTCTCCGCTCTCCTGCTCTACAGCATCCTCCCACCACCACAACTCTCCCCACATGCTCACACACACACACACACACACACACACACACATAGACACACTCACAACACATGCACGTATACGTACAAACACTCACAGCACATTTACGTATATGTAAAAATATATACAAACACACAGCCTGCCCACACGTACAAAAACACGCATGGCTAACTCACATTCAGGCACTCTCTCTCACACACACACACACACATGGCTAACTCATATTCAGGCACTGTCTCTCACACACACACACACACACACAAACTAGGACTGTGGATACACACCCACAGAGACAATGAAAGATGTACAAGCAACGGAAACGATGTGAATTGCCTCATTAGGACTATAAACCATAAACAATCTCTCTTCTCCTGTCTCTCTCTTTCTCAGCCTCTCTCTACCTCTTTCTACCTCTCTCTCTCAGCCTTTCTCTACCTCTCTCTACCTCTCTCTCTCAGCCTTTATCTACCTCTCTCTACCTCTCTCTCTCAGCCTTTATCTACCTCTCTCTACCTCTCTCTCTCAGCCTTTATCTACCTCTTTCTCTCCTGTCACTCTGTTCCTCTTTCAATCTTCCTCTGTCTCTCCTGCCTCTTCATTTCTCTCCTCTCCTCCCACCTCACATGGCGTCTTTTCTGTTTGCACCGTCCTTGAGACTGAACAGTCTCTATTCTGCTATATCTCTATGATCTAGATCTCTCGAGATAGAGCATCTAGAGATAGCTCTAGAATCAATCTCTCTCTCATCATATCTCTATACGAGCTCTCTCTCTCTCGATCAATCTCATCACGATATCTCTCCACCCACTCTCTCTCTCTCTCTCTCTCTCTCTCTCATCTCTCTCTCTCTCCTCCTCTCTCTCTCTCTCTCTCTCTCTCTCTCTCAGCTCCCCATCCCTAACCTCACTTGCTCACATTGTCTTCTCTCCTATGCTAACTCTATTGTCGCCATCCATTCTCCCCTTCACTCTCCCTTTCTCTCTCTCTCTCTCTGTCTCCTTTTCTCTTTTCCCTCTCTCTTCCTCCACCTCCCTCCCTCTCTATCATTCTTCCTCCCGGCAGACAACCAGGCAGCTGAAATGGACCAGAGAGAGGAAGCAAGGTATGAATGAATGAGCTGTCTCGGCCATAATTGGGAGCATTCATTGATTAATGATTTTGTGCACACGAGTGTTCAAATTAGAGTCTTCCGCAGCAGAGAGACGGATTCCGTCTAATCAGCTGAATTTGCTCTCGTCCTCGTCTTTTAGAAGGGGCCGCTGCTTGCGAGGGGACTTCAGACTCATATTGTAAAGCAATCATCATCATCTTCTCATCAGACACAACTGGAAATGCTTGTTTCATAGGCTCAATACATTCCCAAGGATGATAAATGTGCAGTTTTCCTCATTTGTGTGTAGCTTTCTGCAACTCCCGGGCGCCAAGGTAGCAAAGAGCCTTGAATGAGTCTACCGTGGGTAGAATGTAAACAAATATCCACAGCATGTTGCAGGTTGGAAAGGTAGGAGGACATCTTATTAGAGGATTGTTGGTTTAGTCACACAGTGAGACAGATTAGAGCCAGCAATGAATAAACCACACACTGAGTCAGTGTTCAGTACAGTGTGTTGGTGACTACCATGTTCAGTACAGTGTGTTGATGACTACAGTGTTCATTACATTGTGTTGGTGACTACAGTGTTCAGTACATTGTGTTGGTGACTACAGTGTTCAGTACAGTGTCTTGGTGACTACAGTGTTCAGTACAGTGTGTTCAGTACAGTGTGTTGGTGAGTACAGTGTTCAGTACAGTGTGTTCAGTACAGTGTGTTGGTGAGTACAGTGTTCAGTACATTGTGTTCATTACATTGTGTTGGTGAGTACAGTGTTGGGGTGATGCTCTCAGTGAAACATCTCACGTCAGCCGTGCTCAAGTGAAATATATCAATATGTGCGGTGTGTGTGACGGCCGTGTAAGCCTGTTCGATCTCTCAGCCTCGCAGAGACGATCCCTCACCTTCCTCCGGCCGGCCTTCATCTGCCCGCGCCTGAGCGCCTCCATTAATTACCCTGCAGCTGGGAGCAAACAACAGCTACAAGCAGCACATCAGATCCCTCACGGACACAGACGAGGGACCTGCCCCGAGAGAGAGAGGGAGAGAGAGAGAGAGAGAGAGAGGAGAGAGAGAGGGACAGAGAGAGGGAGAGGGAGAGGGAGAGGGAGAGAGAGAGAGAGGGAGAGAGAGGGACGAGAGAGAGGGAGAGGGAGAGGGAGGAGGGAGAGGGAGAGGGAGAGGGAGAGGGAGAGGGAGAGGGAGAGGGAGAGGGAGAGGGAGAGGGAGAGGGAGAGGGAGAGAGCACACACAGAGAGAGACACGAGCGAGAGAGAGAGAGAGAGAGAGAGAGGAGAGAGAGAGAGAGAGGAGAGAGAGAGAGAGAGAGACAGAGAGAGAGAGAGGAGAGAGAGAGGAGAGAGAGAGAGAGGGGAGAGACACAGAGAGAGAGAGGCTCCCCTGCCCCGCTCTTTCACCGGGAGCTCCCAGCTCTTTTACTGCCCACCTACTGGATTTGTCCGTGGAAGGTCATGCAGGGTGAACACTGTCATCAAGCTGATTGTGTACAGTCATGTCCGTTACAGCATGTTGAGTCATGCTGGTTATACAGAGTCATTCTGGTTATATAGACATCATTATATATATTATATATGGTATATATACCGTGTATATGTATAATATACATAGATTAAGAGGATTCATATTCAGATGGAGTCATATGGTCGTGTAGTCATGATCGTCCTGTTCTGGGTTTCTGCGGTCCTGTTTGCCGTTGTCACGGTAAGCCAAGCAGCTGTGCTTCTGTTCCTCCGGCTGGTCTCCTGCATCTTGTCCAATCAGGGCTCTCCCTGCTGGGACGACACGCTATAGGCACAGTCTGTGAATATTTTACCTCAGACTGCACCAGGGAGTGTTGGGTTTAAAAGAAAAGGACACAAAAAAGATGGGATGAAGTCGCTGGAACAAAGGCACATCCCAACTCCCAGGTTCAGTTCAAGGAGAAGGCAAACTCTTTTCCCCTGTCTCTGGTGTGTGTGTGTGTGTGTGTGTGTGTGTGTGTGTGTGTGTGTGTGTGTGTGTGTGTGTGTGTGTGTGTGTGTGTGTGGTGTGTGTGTGTGTGTGTGTGTGTGTGTGTGCTCTCTTGGTGTCGCTGTGACCGAGGCCTAATGCACTGACTCACAATGAGGACACTCCCGGAAGAGAGATTATGGAGCACACACACACACACACAACACACACACACACACACACACACAACCACACACCACACACACACACACACACACACACACACACACACACACGTAACTGTTATATCGCTTCAGACGATGAGAGTCTGACGACACTGCCTGGTTTGTGAGTGCAGGAGACTGTCTGTACAGGGTACACTGTGAGAATAATGCCACTTATTTCTCTTTCCTGGACTACTTTGACTCTCACGGTCCATACAAGGCTGAGGAACATCAACCTGGCTGTTAAACGAATATGTATGCATACTGAAGATAAACATTATCTATCTGTGAATACATGCCGTGGTATGTGTGTGACTATGTGTACTGTTTCTATATGGGAATAAAGACAGTGTATTCTGTGTGTGTGTGTGTGTGTGTGTATGTGTGTGTGTGTGTGTATAGATATACTTTACATACATGTAGACTGAAGAGGCTAAATTAGTCATGATCACAGGGGAGGCCGCTCCGAAACCTCTTCGCAGACACATAACGACTTTAATCCTGCGTTTTCCAAGTGGAAAACTAACAACCCTTGTGTTTACATTTAATCTAAATTCACAGGACGCGCTGCAGGGTTAAACAGACATAGTTTCTCGTCGATAGGCATGACGGTGAACACTGATTAGCAGGGAATAATTATCGTGCGTCACGTCGCTCTCCACACACTGAGTCAGGAGGGGTTTATACAAACCGCACGTATTCCTGGAAATCTGCTCTATATTCAAACACCGCACGTCTCGTACACTATATCCCCCAGATATGTCCTCAAACACGTTATCTGAATAAAGAAAATACTGGCCATGGACAAGCTACACCGTGTTTTTCTCAATGTATGCGTTACGTTGTTACGGAGACAGACAAAACGTTTGACAGAGCAGGGATAAGGAGTGCATGTGTGCCGGGTGTGAAGCGTGTAGTCGTGTGTGTGTGTGTGTGTAGTGTGTGTGTGGGAGTGTGTGTGTGTGTGTGTGTGTCTGTGTAGTGTGTGTGTGTGTGTGTGTGTGTGTGTGTGTGTGTGTGTATAGTCGATCTGCATTCAGAGGTGGGGAGGGCCTGGATCCTCCGTTCTGCATGATCGGGGGGGTTCGGATGTGAAATTGGGAAGCTCTGGTACAGATTAAAGGAAAGGTCGTGATGAATTTCACTTTGGCTTCCCGGTAATTGTAATCGCTCCCACATAATTACATTGTCCGAATATGGTAGGGGATAGGAATAGTGGGATTTACTTGTCGGTCCTCACTAGGATTGTAAAACAAACCTCTGTGTTAGTGAAGTGTGTGTGTGAAGTGTTTTCAAATGTGTTGCTTTGAGCCAGCGACGATTGACGGGGCATATTAGTGTGTGAAATCAAAAACGTCGTTTTAGGAATAACCCGATTGGGGTGAGGATATATTTGTCTTTATTTGAAAAGTGTCAGTTCTCTGCAGTGCTGATGAGATCCCCCTTCTCCCCCCTTCTCCACTTGTCAGCCAACTCACGCCGTTTTTCCCAAATTTGCCTTCTAGTTTGAAAGAAAACCAAGCTTGTGTTGTTGACTTCTGTTCAAGAGACGGAAACACCAAAGTCCTCCTTAAACTAACAACCGCACTGCACCGTTCTATCCACGGCGCATTCAGTCAATTA
Source organism: Mallotus villosus (assembly GCA_903064625.1). NCBI lineage: Eukaryota > Metazoa > Chordata > Actinopteri > Osmeriformes > Salangidae > Mallotus > Mallotus villosus. The sequence continues at coordinate 12,252 of CAEFZP010001037.1, forward strand.
CAAATGAAAAAGTTTGACAGCTTTGAGAAGAGTTCTTCTCTGATACTCTTGTGCTTTTTTTCCAAAAACCTGCCTCAAAAGCTCTTCCACTTTTGCTCTTTGACAAATCACACACATCTCCTCACGTCGTGTGGGTGTGTTGGCAGGGACTGTTTGGCTTGCTTGCAGATGTTATCTCTGCCTCTGCCAAGCAATTGTGCCAGCTCAAGATTGTATATACGAAAAAAGATGTGTGTGTGTGTGTGTGTGTGTGTGGTGTGTGTGTGTGTGTGTGTGTGTGTGTGTGTGTGTGTGTGTGTGTGTGTGTATGAAGAGATGTTGTTATATTTACAAAGACAGAGCGAGATTAAAAGGAGCTCTGGGAGGATACAGAGTGAGTGTGTCTTTGAGATCTCACAGATCAATAGAGGAACAGTGACAGAAGCGTTCAGCCCCGGGCCTGCTCGAGGGGAATGGTGCTTACTTACACCAAAACAAACAATTAACTACAGCTATTTTGTATTTTCCTACAAATACGCTTGCTCGTTCGTATTTTCATTCAAGAACGGCTAAGTCGGTTGGCGTGATGATCCGTCTGAGGACATAAACCAGATATCGCTAATGCTAATTTCGGCGTTGCTATGCAGTAAAGGAAACCGCAGGAAATGTAGTCTACTTTAGCGACGGTTTAACTATGATCCAGGCGCATAAACCTTGGCCATTCAACAATCCCTGCCATTTAAGGGAAATTACTTTAATCCAATAACGATATCTGTTGTTTTGTCCGGCTTGGTTCTGTCTGTTTTTGTGTGTGAAACTCATCTGTGCGCGTCAAGTGCCATGGGTGTTCTCACCATGACACGTCATTCCTATTCTGGAGTGTACGCGGACTGGCAGTCATGCAGTTCTCTAAAATACAGATCCTTTCTCTTATTCAGCATTCTGTCAAGGAGACCTAGTGTGCCAGAATTCAATTTACTGCTGTGCACAGGCTGCTGAAGGCAGAGAATGTCGCCTGTCTCCTATAAATATGGATTCGGTCCACAAACTGCTATGAGAGCATTTGCAAAAAGCTCCAACCCCTTCTACACGCATAAATCCACGCGTGTGTTTACTTACAGGATACCGGCAAAGGAGAGGGGATGTTTTAAAAGGCAGGTGTGAGCAACTGTCAAAGCTCAACCGTGTTCTTACACATTTATTTCGTATAATTAGGCAGCGGGAGTCCTTTTTCTCTCTGATCCTGGTCACGGTGCAGCGGCGTTCTGTAGTTAGCGAGGTTTGCAGCTAATTAGCGCAAAACAATCAATATAGATACTTGGACAGCAAGCTCCGTCTTACCCTGGAAACTAACTAACTAACTTCCATTCCATGTTTCAACCGGTAAGAGCAACAACATTTGTTTTGCCACTGGCAGAATGCTCGAGGTGTGAAATATAAGGTTTGTTTACATTTAGCAATTTGTGATGTTTTGAATTTTGGGATCCAAAGGAAAAAATATATACTTGCATCTAATTTATATGTATTACTTACATAGGCCTAAATGAGAGCAGTAATACATTTTCATTCAACAATTTTTTCATACACAGTTGGAAGTGTACTTAAAACTGACAGATTTTGTATATTCACATCCTTATATTGACATCTTTAGTATACTGTACATAAGCCTTACAATCTTTTTACTTATACTTTATTTGATTACTTCAAGGTAAATGTTTTTTGTCTTGCGAAGTATTCATGTGTGTTCTTGTGTGTCCTTGCGATGTGTGTTCTTAAAAGGCAACAAGCTAGAAATCTCTCGTGCAGATCCCGGGCGTCCCTCTCCACCCCTGCCGTCTCGATCATAAGAGACCACAGACGATCCACGACTCTCTCACGCTGAGCTCTCGTACGAAACGAAGCCGTCCGAGCCGCGGGGTCCTGAGAAACGAGGTAGGCGAGGGGTCGAGGGTCACGGTGGGGCACGGTTAGGAAGAGTCCGGGAGAAAGGGGGGTTGAAGACTGAGAGGGTGTCAGGTGGATCCCGACAGGTCGTTTCCCATCCACGCAGGGGTCCCGGACTGCAGAGTCAGCACTGGTGGATTCAGACGATGATGACAGCTATGGATGCACGCGGCCGGCACCTCCACAAGGCCATTCCTCCTCATCAGCCCCTCAGAGGGAGAGCTGCGCTGAGTCAGCACTGCCCACATAAAAATGTCGCTGTGTGGCTCCACCGTTCTTCACCGTGGAGACGGAGCGAGGGGGGAGGGAGGGGAGAGAGAGATAGTGTTTGTGTGTGAGAGAGAGAGAGAGCGAGAGAGAGAGAGGGAGAGGCAGACAGACATCACATATCCATCTACAACATTTATCAGTAAATGCAAACACATGCAGGTCTATACTCAGATACAAATAGAGACATACAATGTCGTATTAGTATTTATTATTTCACTGTGAAGGTAGCATCTGTCCATGAACTGCAGAAAGGTTTTACCATGAAGGTAAAAGGTTATAGTTGTTTTGTTCATTAGCAATCTGGTCTGTCAGTTATAAATAGTGTGATTGCCCTTCTTAGAGAATATTGCAAAAAGACACAACTTCTCAACAGCAACTAGCTCGGCCCTTAGACCTTAGAAATCAACAAAGACAAAAGGAAAACAGAAGGAAATAAACAAACCTCTTGACTTTTTCTTTGAAAAAAGGCTCCATGAAACCAAGCTTCCTGATTAATGATCTCAACTCAGAGACGCGTCGTCAAGACGGCCGTTGTCACGGTTCCCGCTCTGTGCCCTGAGGTACTCGTAGCGTTTCCGAAAATCACTGCCGTCTGTGGAACCCCACTCATAGACTCTCACTGGTCCACTCAAACAGGAAATGTAATATGTTGAGCTAAGATTGACTCACTTTTATAGTGCATGTACTTCCATGTTCATAAGAGGATTGAGGAACGGAGGATTCGAGTGTTTGAGCTGAAGACAAATAAAACAGTGCAACAATATTAATTCTCTGATGAGATTGGGTCTTGGTCTGACATACAACTGACCCAGTCTGGATCCTCCACAGCTTGGCTCTCAAAGAGGGATCTCTTCCACTTCCTGGAACTGGGGAGGAGGAGGGACTATGTGGGTCAGCTGACCCAGCCTAGATCCGCTACAGCTGACCCAGCTTGGATCAGACCTGGAGTCAGATAACAGGGCTCTGGCCGCTACAGCTGACCCAGCTTGGATCAGACCTGGAGTCAGATAACAGGGCTCTGGATCAGACCTGGAGTCAGATAACAGGGCTCTGGATCAGACCTGGAGTCAGATAACAGGGCTCTGGCCGCTACAGCTGAGTGATGTCGGGGTGGTATCGACTGCACCCGTCACGCGCTCTGATGACTGGCGTCAAAACGCTTTCTGACTAACAGGATCTATCAAAGCCACGTCACTCTCCGAGAGCTTCTCCTCCCCTTTAGTCCCAGCGGTGGGTCTCTGGAGATGAGAAGAGTCAAGCGATTATCTCTCCACACTCGACTTATTGACAGGAGTCCTGAAATCACAGGGCCTTCTCAAAGGCTGCTAAACGGTCGGATGAGGGCTAAGTAGAGGTCAGCCAATCACAGCCTTTCGTATCATGTGAACACTCATCATTTATCAATGGCTTGATTCAAAGGCTTGGAAAGAACGCTCTCAAGTGTAAGATGGAAGGGAGGGGAGAGAAGGACATCTTGGTACGCCAGATGCACTTGTGTGATGACCTGAAAAGTAAAGCATGGTATCATGGTATCATGACTAACTATTTAGTTATCGACTCCTCTCAAATAAGAAAGATAAATGAGGAGCAAAAGAACCACAAATCACATTATGTAGAGTTCAGTATGTGCATGCAGATAGCAGTTTTTCCACTTCGCCCCCTTGTAAAACAGTCGCCCTTGGCCAAACAGATGTTTTGTTATTGATACACTGCTGTGAAGTCACGCGCGTTAGGCCGACAGCGGCCGTCTGACTCCGTCTGCCATCTTGAATTAGCGACGGGCTGACGTGCGGAGGAACTTCCTGTGTCCCCGTCGTCTCCACGGAGACGGAGGGGGTGGATATCGCCCTCAGCTTGTGCCCGCATTTCACATCCACTCTGCTTCACACCACGACGACGGTCGTGAAGCGGGCCGACTCAACAGGAAGCCGAGCACTCCAACCTGACCTCGCTCTCTTTCTGCCCGATGAAGACTTAGGAGCGCTCGCAAGCGGCAGTTGGAGTTTGACTCAGGCGAATCGCCTCTTTTTTTCTCTCCCCAGTGAAGATTTTCGAGGGCTTGGGAGGTCTGGGTTCGGTCAGGAGGTGGGTGGTTTGCTGACGCAAAGCCATGAATAACCTGTTAATTGCGAGCAAGCACATTTACAGTCCAATTTTACAGTAGTGCTCTAAACATCTCTTAAGCCGCTATCTGAAGTGCAGTCAATTCAGATGAGTTAACAGAGATAGTAAACGTGATTTGTTTGGCCCTTCCGCTGTTCACGGAGCAGTTCTTTGAGTGAGAAAGAAGAATGACCTCTCATAAAAATCTAAATTAAGGTAATGTGTGAATGAGCAGCGAGGTACTGTGAATACTGTAGCGCTGATGAATAAGCGCGTTCCTTCACTGCCACAAAGAAGGTGAAACTCGCTCTCAGAGGAAGACGTAGTCCTAGCAAGCCGATCGCAGACAATGAAGAAGGAGCTGGGTTGACAGGCTCTCGGGGGGGGGAAAACCAAAGCCAAGTTGTTCCTGCCGGATGCGTTCTGTTGGATGGGTGTGGAGAGAAGGTGCACTGTTGATAACAGCCGGATGAGACTGGGAAAGGCACTTGAGCAGTCACTTTGGCATTTCATTTCCTTAAAGCCCACCGTAATGTTACCATTCTTGCGAGTCTGAGATTTGACGTTTGAGCCGCAATCCCTTTCGAACAGCTTGTCGGCTTGCATCAGGGGGAGAGGAAAGGGGGGTGGGGGGGGGTAGGTGTAGAGTCTTTGCTCTGAGGCGACGATTTAAACTGTGCCTGAAGACTAGAGTCCCAAACAAAACGGATGGAGGATCTGTCGGATAGATTTCCTTACCGTTCACATTCTCCCAGAGAAGTGAATGAGCTCTCTCTCTCTCTACTTGCCTAACCCTAACCGTTACCGTTCACAACTCCCAGAGAAGTGACTGAGCTCTCTCTCTCTCTCTACTTGCCTAACCCTAACCCTTAGCATTCACAACTCCCAGAGAAGTGAATGAGCTCTCTCTCTCTCTCTCTAACCTCCCAGAGAAGTGAATGAGCTCTCTCTCTCCCTACTTGGGGCTGAAGAATCTGCTCCTCAGCCTCACAGCCCTAAGCTGAAGGAGGTGATCACCTGACGTCGTTCCCAGACTCCCGCGTGTCTCACTCTCTCTGAGTCTGACAACTCCTCAACTTGGTGGTCAAACCAAAGTTCGAATTACGGGGGTGGCTTTGTGTTTTTTTTTATCCCCCTATTTAAGACTTGGACCGCCCCAAAAGAGGTCAAACCAACAGGTCATGTCGATATCGTTCTTACCTGTAATCGTAATCATACTTTACGCCCTGGAGAAGAAGTTGACCCCCTCCGATTGTTGTTGTATAATTCTCACTCTGGGTCCAACCATCTCAGAGTGTCAGACAGGATCGACTATAGATCACAGATCTGTCTTCATTTTCTGTGTTATTAAACCTTCACTGGGCGCCATTGTGGGTTTTTTCCCTCCATTTCCTGATCTTTGTTCATTTCTAATTAGCTGATATTTTGCCTGGCTGAGTTTCAAAAGGCCAAGAGGAAAGAAAAGTGCTTTGTGCTGCAGGGAAAGTCAGTCAATCTGTAATCAGAATTATGGGTTTTGAAAAGTCAAGGCATTTTCAGATCACATACCCGACGATAAGCATGTTAGCTAATTTGATGGAAAAAAAGTGTTTCTCCAAAAGAAACACTAACAATGCAAGAACTACAAAAATCCAAAAGAACAGAAAACTGCCTTAATGTTTTAATACAATACAAGTTCTACCCGCATATTGGGTTCATAATGCAGATCAAAATGATCTCAATAAAAAATCATTTTTATACAAAAATGGTCTCACATTTATAGTTTTTATGAATATTACTAAGTAACCATTATAATCAGTCGATCGTATTACAGTAATGCCTATGGTTATATATTTACTGAGGTGTCAAAGCCATTATTAGCACATTTATAGCCTCCTATCTTTTAGTTTTCTCCCTCCCTCCCTCCCTCCCCTCCCCCTCCCTCTTTCTCTCTCTCTCTCTCTCTCTCTCTCTCTCTCTCTCTCCTCCCTCCCTCCCTCCCTCCCTCCCTCCCTCCTAGTCTCTGTCTCCTCTCCAGTGGGTTGATTTGACATTGTGATTAAAACACTATGACGCTCCACCCAGACCTGCTGCATGATTAAGCGACAACTTCTAATTGTTTCCTGATTACACCCATCTTTCCCGCTCTGAATTTTTCTCTTATTCCTGTATTTTTTTGTCACAGCTCATTTAAAGTGTACCAAGACGAACAGCCAGTGGATGTGAGTGCCCAGCTAACACATTTACGTTGCCCTTCCGTTGCCGCAACGTCATTCGTTGGATACTGAGCTGCGATCAAGTGTGATAAGAACCGTTCGTTTGACTATTATCCTTTGTTTGACGTAAATGCTTTCAAATTGTAATCGTCACGTGCCAACCCCACTTACTGCTGTAGTGACACAATGATTCCCACGAGGACTTTTAATACATAGATTTCCTGTCACTTGTCATCCATGCAGCTTGTTGCGGCCCAGTAAGTTGGCGAGTCTGTCGCTATAGTCTGTCGCCATGGTGAGGGCCAAGTGAAGCCAAGTGTATGGAAACATACTTTAAATTGAGTAACGTAAATTGAAAAACGTATGCTTATTAAGCTACTGTAAAGGTTACAAACTGCATTCTTTGGCATTGACATCTTAAATCCCTAACTTCGAAAGTCGCAGCACGTCAGTGGTTTGCATTTGTAAATATGTGAGCTTTTTATTTTTATGTAGGCTACCCAAAGAAGCATTCCTAGTTCCACGAGTGATCCAGGCTGCCGAACCATCTGTTATTGTATATTTCACCAGACTCCATTTCACTGTAGCTATCCGCGGGAAAACAGCAAATCTTTTTGGTTCGGGGCGATTTAAAGATGGGTTGCCAAGCTAAGTGTGACCAGTGTTGACTCTCCCTGTCGTGTCGCACCATGTTCTTCCACAGAGACACCATTAGGCCTACTGCAGTCCGATCATCATACCTGTGGGGTAAAATCAATGAGCGGCCCCCAGGTAAAGGTGGGGGATAGATGGATATAAGCGTCCGCGGAGGAGATAAGGGAACTTGTTTCCTGCCTCCCGTTTATCGTTTTAAAATCCGCTGAGGGGCTGAGAGGACGCGACCGACTCGGTTCTCACCGGAGAACGCTTGAGTATGAAGCATGACGGAGCGCCGCTGGAGTTCGTCGTTGATGAATGACTTGACATTACAACGAAGCGGTAAGGGAATACTTGTACCCAGATATACATAGGCCTGACGTGGTTGTTGGCGTCGATTCAAATCGTTTTTTTTATCATCCTTTGTATGGTTACTGTTTACTTTAAATACGCAGATATAGAAAAAAAACTAAAACATTTTGCGTTACACAGGTAAACATTTGATCGCTAGGTCCCCCTGCCAGGCAGTGAAAATATCACACAGTCATTTGTCACACCCCCGATGAAAGGCTTTGTCCATGATTATTTATTGTTACATGGAAAGTTGGTTTTATTATATCTGTCCTCGGCCAGCTGGTCTGTCATCTTATCTTCAGATGTCTCTGTGATCTATTCGTCATCCTCGCTTTCCAAGCACAGCAGAGTTGAATGTCTTAGACGGGGTCCTGATAAACACCAAAGACAGGTCACACAGGGGCTGTCTGACGGCACTGCTGCCCCCAATGTCCTCTCTTTCTCCCGTCTGTTGGAATAAATCTAGCTCACAATGTCCATGTACATGTAAATGAGCTTTGTGTGTCTGTGGGTATGTGTGTGTGTGTTTGGAATTGTGTCTTGTCTGCGAGGATCATAAATCCGGGCCTTATAATAACTATACAGTAGTGTCCCATCCAATCAGAAGGGAAGCACATCAGTGGCAATTCAAAGAATGCACCGATTTCACACTTCAAAATGACGCAGCCCAAGGATTAAACGAAGCCGACAACAAGCCCAGTTTCTGGCCATCTCTTCGTTTTTGATTTTAAGATCTTCATTTCCTTCCCGAAGTTCTAGTAGGAGTACTTGTGTCTTTTAACGTGAGCGTAAACAAATCCAATATGCAGCGCTTGTGGATTTGGAGGAGCACACGTGTGGGAGCGTGTTTTAGTCTTACTTGGTTTCCTTCGCCCACGTAACAGAGCCCATGGAGAGCGGCGTTGTTCTGCTTTGGGGTTCTGCTTCCCCCTCTCTCCATGGGGGGTAATCCAGAAAGCAGGTCATGTGACATAACTGGGTAAATTAAACCCACCAGATGATTCACAATGTTGCAGCAACCTACTGGCAATGTTGCTACAACGCTGGGTGTCAGCTGGGGAGTTAACTTACCCGGGTATGTCACGTGACCTGCTTTCTGGAATACCCCCCAGGTACCTCAGCTACGTACCAGCTAAACGTTGGTCCTGGTAGTCTGATGAAAGAGAGAGGGGAAAGGAAATGAAGAGAGGGGTCGGAGGAAGAGCGAGTGAGAGAGAAACCGTCGGACAGAGAGAGAAACCGTCGGACAGAGAGAGAGGAAGAGAGAGTAAGATAGACAGTGAGAGACTGTATATATATATAAACGGAGAGAGAGAGAGAGAGAAAGAGGAAGAGGAAGAGAGAGTAAGATAGAGAGAGAGAGAGAGAGAGAGAGAGAGAGAGTAAGACAGAGATAAATTCAGAGAGAGAGAGAGAGAGTCAGAGGGAGACAGTCAGAGAAAGATTACTGTAAGAAGAAACACTAGCATATTCTCTGAAGCCGATTTCTCTCCTCAGGGTACGACTTCATTAAGTACAGTTGTCATTTTCAAGATAGTATAATTACCCTCGACACGCACATGAAACACGCGGTGCGTTACTCAGAACCTCACATCTCCGTCCTTGTTGTTGTTGTTCTGCGGTTCACGCTCCCCCCCCCCGCGTACCTGCTAACATGCTGGATAATGTGACGGTACCTACCTACCACTCTCTCTTTGAACGGTAGCGTGATATTTACCGGGAAGGTGTTAATGTTAGTGTACAATGCACCACTGTAAACCTGAGTGAGGCGGTTACCCTTGACGACAGGAGTTGCTAATAAATGGAGTTAGGCCTGAAAGGGTTAACTAAAGTTCGGGAGGAAGGTGGCACACCAAGACTCCAATCAAACTAATACGCATAAGCCCAGCAAAGCACGGAAGAACGCGACCAAACTCCCCTTTGTCAATTAGGAGTTCTTTATAAAGTATCTTCTGTTCCTCTGGTCCCTGTGCTAGCATGTTGTTGTCACCCTCCCTCCCTTTCTTCTCTTCTTCTCTTCTTCCCTTTCTTCTCTGCTTCTCCCTGTCGTCTACCCAGGCTTCCCAGGGGATCTGCTCGAGCTGCTGCTCGGCCGTGACCCATTAGGACTCTCCGCCACACCCCGAGTCCAGGCCCGGACCCCCAGGCCCCCTCTGCTACCGGCCTCCACCATCCGCTCCAGGCTCGGCTCTGCTACCAGCCTCCTCCACCATCGGGCTTGGCTCTGCTACCAGCCCTGCTTCAATAAAAGCTATCTATCCAATCTATGGTGTGAGTACTGAACTCGTGAACCTGGAGGTGTTCAGAGAATAATAGTTCCCAACTGACCAATGTGTATGCTTCTTTAGTCTAAAGTTAAGACGTATTTGAACATTTAGAACGTTCGCGACGTCCCCCGGAAGATGTTGATTGAAAACCCCAGCGTTGCCGTGGCTACTGCCCCATATGCACATCAAAGAACTCCATTCTCTTTCTACCTGGCTTTTCTTGCATTCAAATGAAAATTTTAGTTCAAGGAGTGTTCCTCGACTGAAGCACGCTAGCGGTTCACAGTTGTCAACATCATTTAGTTCGGCACCCCTGCATAGCTGTCAGTGCTCACTGAATCATTTGCCCTTTTAGACGAAATGGTGTGTGTGTGTGATTTGTTTGCGAGAGTGTGAGTGTGTGTGTGAGTGTGTGTGTGTGTGTGTGTGAGTGTTTGCGTGAGTGTGCGTTTGTGCGGGAGTGAGTGTGTGTGAGTGTGTGTGTGCGGGAGTGAGTGTGTGTGTGTGTGTGTGTGTGTGTTTGTGTGTGTGTGTGTGTGTGTGTGTGTGTGTCAAGGCTACGGGGGTTACTCTGATGATTCTGTGCCAATCTGAAAAGTGGATCTTGAGAGTGTGAGTGTGATTCTGTGAAGGAGCCGAGGTGAGCGTGTGTCTAGCTTCCCGGGCCTCTCTCTGGGCCTCTCTCTGGGCCTCTTCTCCCGGGCCTCTCTCTGGGCCTCTCTCTGGGCCTCTCTCTGGGCCTCTCTCTGGGCCTCTCTCTGGGCCTCTCTCTGGGCCTCTCTCTCCCTGGGCCTCTCCCTGGGCCTCTCTCTGGGCCTCTCCCTGGGCCTCTCCCTGGGCCTCTCCCCGGGCCTCTCCCCGGGCCTCTCTCTGGGCCTCTCCCCGCTCTCGAATCCCCCCCACGGGGAGCGAGAAGCCGCTGATTCGGTGCTTCTCTAATCACCAGGAAAGTCTCGCTGATGTTTTCATCGAGTCTGTTTGCCTTTCAGATTTGTCTGACTCCGTCCTCCAGTTTCCTGTTGCGTCCCTTTTAGTCCTCACACACTCGCCCGAGGTCGACTCTGATGTGGCAGCCAATCACCCCCCTCCGCCTTTCAAAGGCTTGTGAGGATGAAACACAGACTCTGGCTATCAGGCCCACAGCCAAGCTTACATCCTCTGATCTCCCTTAGCCTCTCCCTCTATCTCTGTGTCTCTGGACATGGGCCATTTGATGAGTATTCATTCATTTTTCATTTTTTTTCATAGATGGATAGATGGACTGAAAGACAGACAGACAGACAGACAGACAGACAGGCAGACAGGCAGGCAGAGAGACAGGCAGAGAGACAGGCAGAGAGACAGGCAGACAGACAGACAGACAGACAGACAGACAGACAGACAGACAGACAGACAGACAGACAGACAGACAGGCAGGCAGGCAGGCAGGCAGGCAGGCAGAGAAACAGACAGACAGACAGACAGACAGACAGACAGACAGACAGACAGACAGACAGACAGACAGAGAAGAAGAAAATCATTCTCCTCAACATCCACATTTCACCCACTCACCCAGACAGAAGACCTACACATCTTTACTTCCTAATCCTAGATTTGAGAGTTTAACATTCTGTAATCCAGTATCTGGACCTGTAATCTCACCCTTATCTTGGATGTTTAGGCAGGGTGTAGGAAACCAGTAGCAAGAGAGAAACTGATGTAGCGACAGAGGGAGAGAGGGGCGAGAGAGGGAGAGAGTAAGAGAGATTAATGGGAGCAAATTTACATTTTGATTCAAAAACTCACTATGAAATCACGAACGTACAATGACCACATAAACTTGAGTAGAAAGAGACAAAGCAATGATTTTCTGTTGAAATAAATTTACATTTAGTCATTTTGCAGACGCTCTTATCCAGAGCGACTTACAGTTAGTACAGGGACATTGCCCCCGAGGCAAGTAGGGTGAAGTGCCTTGCCCAAGGACACAACGTTAATTTGTACAGCCAGGAATCGAACCGGCAACCTTCTGAGTAATAGCCCGATTCCTTAACCGCTCAGCCATCTGACTCCTTAAATAAATAAATAAAAAGGCCTCGTTCTGGCCTCCTCCAAGCAATCAAGCAATTAGTCTCACTGCTCCATCGCATTTAAAGTAACCTGAATAATCACAGGCGCTAATATATAGTCAAACCATTGTTTTGGAAAACAAACATGATTTTAATCACGCATCAATTGTACCATGAAATCAGACTCAATAATTGCTTCAGAGTGTATTCCATCGAGCTCATTAAGTACTTTGGTGCGTTGTGTTTCCCGTTCCAGCTCCGCTCATCACCGCTCGCCCCTCAATGGGGGAGTCAAGATGCAGGAGGGTGAAAACAGACATCAAAGGTTGTGAGCCGCGTTGGGCCCCTATCTGCCTGTGTGTTCTGCTTTGTGTCAAGGCTGCGCCATCCAGGCAACGTCTATCTCTTCCAGCACTGAGAGCTAACCTGCAGAAAGAAGATAAAGAAATGGCTTCAATTTCTCCCATCTGAGTGTGGTTGTTAGAGCAATGAATCCAGACCCATTTCCCTGGACCTTTGATCTGGGATTAAACACGGTGTGGGGGAGAGGAGGGAGGAGAGAGAGGCGGAGGAGGAGGGAGAGAGAGAGAGGGCAAAGAGGGAGAGAGAGAAAAGGGAGAGGAGTTTTGTCGATAACGTAAGATACTGTTGTGTCGTCGTATTGTATCGATCACTCGAGCGCTATCGTCTTATCGTCCTATGGGCTAGCGATCCCTTCTTGTCTCCCGTCGATCACCTCTACTTACCCTGCTATCTCCTGCTCACTCCGCTCTAGCATCCTCGACTCTCTGCTATCTCTCGACGCTATAGCTCTCCTTCGATCGAGTCGCTCTACTTTGTTTTGGAGTTTGCCCTGGTGAATCTTATGGGTTCTCTTAGCTAGTCACAGCAGTGAACGTAACAACTGCTGTCTCCGTTATAAAACCTCTAGGCCAGCTCTCATCTCACTGGGTTATTAGATGGTTGCCAGTTTCAATTGGCATGCAGTGTGTCCAAATCCCCCCGATTTGGAACTACTGATGCAAATATGATTTTGTATTACATTTTCCACAAACCCCCTAAATTAGAGTCAGTTTGGCTGGTAAGCCTCTCCCTCCTCTCGTCAGAATGACATAGCGCTGTTAGCAGCCATTATTCCGTCGTGTTTGTCTTCTGGTACTGCCTCAGCCAGAACTGTGAAAATGCAATTTAACTAAGTTTCAGTGATGAATCCCACATAGCATCTGCCATCCATTGTTTTCTTCTCCTCTCTCTGTCAGGAGGAACAGTGGTGAGACAGCGACAGAAAGCTGCATTCTGCCTG
>CAEFZP010001038.1:0-20674 GCA_903064625.1 Mallotus villosus
CCTCCTCCTCCCCAGCCCTCGTCCTCTCCCCCAGCCTCGTCCTCCTCCCCCAGCCCTCCTCCTCCCCCAGTCCTCCTCCTCCCCACAGCCTCCTCCTCCTCCTCCCCCCAGCCCTCCTCCTCCCCCCAGCCTCCTCCTCCTCCCCCAGCCCTCCTCCCCCAGCCTCCTCCCCCCCGGCCCTTCTCCCCCCCAGTCCTCCTCCTCCCCCCAGCCCTCCTCCTCCCCCCCCAGTCCTCCTCCTCCCCCCAGCCCTCCTCCTCCCCCCGCCCTTCTCCCCCCCAGTCCTCCATCCATCAGTAGAGCTGGCCTGCTGCTGACAGGGGCCTTGCAGTGGGCCACCCATCCAGCAGGCCGCGGAGGCCAGATCTAATATCCTCTCATCTAATGCTCTCCAGATGTCCTATTGGCTGGCTGCTTTTTTGTTGGAATGGGGGTGGGTGGGGGTGGGGGGGGGGTGGAGGGGGGGGTGCCCCAAAACTCTGAAGCTGCTGAGGCCTCATCTCAGCACCTCCAGGGAAGAGAAGGAGAGATAGAGAGAGAAGAGAAAGGAGAGAGAGAGTGTGTGTGGGGGGGAGGGGGCTAGAGGGGTTAGAAAAATAAATACAAAATCTAATTCAGCCGTGTATGGACTAGTTCAGTTCATCCCCTTCTCAGCCCTGCTCTGGTGTTGGTACTGTAACTCAACCCTCCTCCCCTCCCTCACCTGCACCCCGGTGCTACCCTGGTGCTCGTATGAAGCTAGGATCACATGATCACACCAGACTCTTCACTGGAGGCACACCACACCTGAGGAGGGTTTGTGCAAGTCCAATATTCCTAGCTGGTGGAATATGGGAGTTTGAATGTCTGAATATGAGGGAGAGGAGAGGGAGGTGGAGGTGGTGTCCCTTCCTGTTGCACCCTGGGTAGAGCAGGGGCAGGTCTCTGAAGCGGGTGGAGGAACGGGTGGAGGACACGAGGTGGAGGGAACGAGGTGGAGGGACGAGGTGGAGGAACGAGGTGGAGGAACGAGGGGAGGAACGGGGTGGAGGAACGGGTGGAGGAACGAGGTGGAGGAACGGGGTGGAGGAACGAGGTGGAGGAACGGGTGGAGGAACGGGTGGAGGAACGAGGTGGAGAACGAGGAGGAGGAACGGGTGGAGGAACGAGGTGAGGAACGGGCGTGGGAGGACGTGGTGGACGAGAGGGGTGGAGAGGAAACGAGGTGCGGGTCGAGGTGTGACGCGGTGAGGAACGAGGTAGTGCAGGACGGGTAGGAGGAACGTGGTGGAGGACGAACGGTGCAGGAACGCGGACGAGGAGAAGAGTGGAGGACGGGAGTGGAGGAGCGAACGAGTGAGTACGAGAGGTGAGGAACGGGAGGAGTGAACGAGGAATTTGGAGGAACGAGGTGGAGGACGAGGTGGAGGACGAGGAGGAGGAGGAACGAGGAGGAGGAACGAGGTGGTGGAGGACACGAGGAGGAGGAACGAGGTGGAGGAACGCGGGGTGGGAGGAACGGGTGAGGGGACCGAGGAACGGGGTGGAGGAACGAGGTGGAGGACGAACGAGGAGTGGAACGGGGTGGAGGACGACGTGTAGGGACGAGGTGGAGGACGAGGTGGTGCAGGAACGGGGTGGAGGAACGAGTGGAGGACAGAGGGAGGAGGAACGGGGTGGTGCAGGAAGAGAGGTGGACGAGGATGAGAACCGGGGTGGAGGAACGGGGTGGATGAACTAGTTGGAAGAACGGGTGAGGAACGAGGTGGAGACAAGGAGAGGAACGGGGTGGAAGGAACGAGGAGAGGAACGAGGTGGAGGGAGAGGTGGAGGAACGTGGGGAGAACAGGGTGGAGAACGGGGTTGAGGAACGAGGTGGATGAAACGGTGGAGCAACGAGGTGGAGGGACTAGTGAGGAACGAGGTGGAGGACGGGGAGGAGGAAACGAGGTGGGGAACGGGGAGGAGGAACGAGGAGGAGGAACGGGGTGGGGAACGGGGAGGAGGACGGGGTGGAGGAACGAGGAGGAGGAGGGGAGGAGAAGGAGGGAGAAGTACTGGTGAGGCGAAGGGAGAGAGAAAACGAGTACCCGTGGACGTAGGAACTGGAGGACGAGGTGGAGGACACTGAGTAGTGCAAGAGGTGAGGAACGGGAGGAGAACGGGTAGAAACGATGAGGAGCAACGAGGAGATGAACGGGGGTGAGGTAACGAGGTGGAGGAACGAGGAGGAGAACGGGGATGTGACCGGGGATGGAGGACCGAGGAGGACCGGGGAGGAGGACGGGGAGGAGGAACGAGTGAGGAACGGGAGGAGGAACGAGACGTAGGACACGAGGAGGCTCCGTCAGAGGGAAACACAGTCTGTCCTTCAGTCTACACACCCATTGTCTGGTTTCCTCTTCCTGCTCACACTGCATCTGTCTTCCTCTGTGCAACTTCTCTTCGATCTCTCTCCTCGCTCTCCACTCTCCTCCTTCCTGCCCTCTTTCCTCCTCTCCTTCTCTCCGCTCTCTCGTCTTATATCTACAGGTGGTGGTCCCGATGGTCTCCACTTCTCTCTCAACCACTACTCCATTCTGTTCGCTTCGTCTCTCTCTCCTTCGCTTCTTCTTCTCTCTCGCTCCTCCTCCTCACAGCTTCTCCTCCTCATCCCTCCCCTCTCGCTTCTCTCTCTGCTCGCTCTTCTCACATTACTCTCTCTCTCTCGTCGTATCTCTGACTCTCTCCTGCATAGCGCTCGGGCGAGCCAAGACAAGCTCGCTACGGCTCCCAAATGCGATCGCCGACTACTATCGGGAAGGGCACACAGCAGCGAGGGAGGAAAAGAACGCGGGAGTTGACGGGGTGGAAGGACCTTCGCCTCTCATCGCTCTGACTCTCATCGTCAAGGCTTTCCCGCCTCTCGATCCTCTGCTCTCTCTCTCTCTCTGCTCTCTCTCTCCATAATGCTCTCTCTCGTCTCTCATTCACATTCATCTCTTCTCTCTCTCGCTCTGTCCAGCACATGCTGTCTCAGTCCCTGTGGCATTTTCAGAGGAATTTAATATTGGATTGTTTGGTGTTTCCAAGGATTTCAATCAGCTGGCAGACTCTCTCTCTCACACTCTCTCTCTCACTGTTAAGCTCTCTCTCTCTCTCTCTCTCTCGCTCTCTCTCTCTCTCTCTCTCTCTCACACTCGTTAAGCTCTCTCTCTTATCTCTCTCTTTCTCTCCCCCCTCTCTCTCTCTATCTCTCTCTCTCTCTCTCACTGTTAAGCTTTCTCACGCTCTCTTTCTCTCTCTCTCTCTCTCTCTCTCTCCCCTCCCCTCTCTTCCCTGTGTTTGTCTCCCCTCTCTCATCCTGAGACACAGACTAACATCTGAGGCAGTCAGGATCAGCCGACCCCAGCGTCAGGCTCTGGGTTCTGTACCCATGTTCACAACATCCTGTCTGTTCTCCTCCCTGCCTCAGTCAGACTGCCTCCCTGCCTCAGTCAGACTGCCTCCCTGCCTCCCTGCCTCCCTGCCTCAGTCAGACTGCCTCCCTGCCTCCCTGCCTCAGTCAGACTGCCTCCCTGCCTTCCTGCCTCTCTGCCTCTCTGCCTCCCTGCCTCCCTGCCTCTCTGCCTCCCTGCCTCCCTGCCTCTCTGCCTCCCTGCCTCTCTGCCTCCTGCCTCCCTGCCTCCCTGCCTCTGAGCTCCTTCAGCACCTCTGCTGCTCTGGAGACTCTCTCTGATCGTGGTCCTTCACGTCCTCGCTGGTGGTGATGTACTACATGTATATAATAACATGAGGTGATATCTGAACTGCCAGGCTGCAGGGACCAGTGGCTGGCTGCTTATCAGAGCTTTACGGGGACAGAAGACATTTAAGAGTTTAGAGAAAGAAAGAAAAGTTCTTTATTAACAATCTCTCTGAGCACACAGCGGCTGTGAGTAGCCAAGCGGGTTACAGGGCCCGTCCACCCAGAACCTTCTCCCCCACGTCACCCTTGACTCCTCGTCCTACATCCTGTAGTAATCCCTCTGCAGCCCTGCCCAGGTTAAAGGTTCTTATCTCACGCCTGCTAGTCACAGTGTTGAGGGGGATCACTGCCTCCCCTCTATCTCGGCCTCACTGTCCCTCTCAGGCCCCTCTCAGACCCTTGTCAGGGCCTCTTTTGAAATACATCCACCCACACCACACCACACCACCCCACCCCCACCACACCCCACCACACCCCCACCCATCCATGCCAAGAATCCACTAACAATTCAGTGGCTTGCCCATCCACAGTCTCTGTTCCCACAACCCAACACACACACACACAACACACACACAACACACACCAACACACACACCCACACACACACACACACACACACACACACACACACACACACACACACAACACACCCACACACACACACACACAGCACACCCACCCCACACACACACACACACACACAGCCACCCCCACACACACACACACACACAGCCACCCACACACACACACACAGCCCACACACACACACACACACACCCACCTGCTAATCCCCCTTCTCATTAGCCCCCCCTGTCCTCACCCACTCCACTGTGGTCTCAGAGCACGAAGGAGCAGGGAGAAGGAGCTGCCTGCTTGGGTCCACTTACCAGCCCTCGCCCTGCTCCCCTCAGCTCTCCCCTCAGCCAGGGCAGTGCCAACAGGGCTGTCACACGTGCCTGTGCCCTCTCCCAGAGCGGAGAGGGGACGTGCCTGTGCCCTGTCCCAGAGCGGAGAGGAGGGGTGACTGGGATGACTGGGGGGGTTAAGGGGATACAAGGCCTGGCAGAATCCCCAGCCCACAGTCTCTTTAACAAGTCGACTCTCAGAGCTGCTTCTGGAAGATAAGCTGATGTTAAAGATCCTTTTATAGCCACATCTGGGCGACATATTGTCACACTCCGATGTCAGACGTTGGTTTGTCCTGTACTCTGCCTGGCTGCAAGTTTAGCCAGTGTGACACAGGCATGGCTCACTCACACAGTGATAAGCAGCAGTAGGCTACATGTTTTTTAGGGACCCTGTTGATCCAATAGCAGATAAGCGGCACTGTGTTGCTGCCTCGGGATCGCTCGTGTAGACCTACATTGGAACGGAAAAAGAAAAGACGTTAGTAAAAATAAAAAAACGACAAAAAAATAATATACGGTTTGACGCCAATCTCTTAAAGATTACCGTCCCTCTCAGTGAGCTCGCTAGTTCCAATTTCAACGGAATTTCTGCCTTCGATATTCCGATGTTTATCAGCTTAGCGAGAGAGGAAATGTGATTGCTGAGTGTCAACCGTGGGCCATGCTGGTTTCCTCTGCGCGGGCGCTAATAACATCAAGATGACGGCCGGTTAAACATCCGTCACCAGCCTCAGCGCGCTGAATGAGAGCAGATTGGCGGAGTACTGGAGGTTTCCACAGGGAAGTTACCAGAACATCGCAGGTTTACTGGTTAGAGCAGTAGTAGGGAGTGAGAGAGTGTTCCTGACAATAGCCGGGTTTGCCCAGATTCGTGAAGAAGCTCTTAACGCTGAGCTTCAAGAGCGTTCTAACTCTAAGAACGCTTTAGAACGCTCTTAGAACGCTCTTAAGACGCTCTTAAGACGCTCTTAAGACGCTCTTCTGGGAAACCCGGCCAGTGACAGTAACTCACGTTTTGTAGAAAAGGATTCGCTTCCGTACATGGCCTACATTAATTTATATCATGCTCTCTGTTCATTTAGAAATAATATATAAGTCCTTTAGGATTACTGCTCTTCAGAATGACATGGCAGACCGTGATCAAATGAAATCTAGGATCCACAGTTGGGTAAACCCTGGTAGTCAAGGTAACCTCAGAATTGCTAACGCTGTAGGTTGATGGTTAGGTCACACCCGAGACAACAAAGTTTGACGTGTTCTTGTATGGTGTGTAACATGTACAGTTCTCATTTCTACACACATGACATCTATCTATTTTAACCCCCAAAAACAACTAATTATAATAAGAGCTTTTAGCTATGCTAATAAGGCTATTTGCATGCGTAGTACCAGCCTTAGGGGAATAACAAAAACATTTTTTTTGTTGCCTCTCTAGTCTCCACACCCGTTTTAGTCAAGACTTTAATCTAATTTTAAAAAGCAGGCCAGAATGCAATCAAATCTGAATAATATCTAAACAATAATTTGCATAAATACAAAGAAAACAAGAATTGGAGTCAGATTGCACCACTGATGCCAATGTATGGACTGAAAACAAGCAACTTGTGTTGCACACTTGGTTGCCTCGGGGGAAATTGGAGTGTGTTCATTATGTCTGATTGTACGAAGGACGTTCATGAAACGTTGCCATCATTATGAAGTTGAATATGAAAGAGGAATTTTCAGCGGTCATTCTTTGAAGAAACAAGTTGGAGAGGACGTTTTGTCTGCGGTGTGCAAAACTATCGATCTGCTTGCTTGCGTCTCGCTGTCTGTATACAGCTACCTGGCTAGCTTATATTGAGAAGATATTATACGTATGACCTGTATGACCTAACCAGCTACAGTAGTAACAACCTCTCCTCCAGAACCACCGTAAAGGAGACCAGCGCTAGCCTCTCCGAGCCTCCGCACTTTCAGACGGCTGAACTCTACTGAACCATAACAACATGCATCTGAGTGTCCTTCACTGGGCTGCGGTATCAAACAGCAGCGCTACACCGTCCACTCCCGCCGTCCACAGCCAGGGAGAGTCGGACTGCTAATAGTGTGAATGCTAAGTGTGGACGTGAGGAGGGCGTTCCGGGGTGCAGCGTGTCTCCAGGTCTGCCTGCTGCTGGGTCAGGTTAATGAGGAGGTCTGGGAGATGTGGGCTGTGCTGTGTGGGGCCTCCTGCTAGCCTGGGGCTGTGTGAGTCCTCAGGACCTCCGCTGTGCCTTGCTGCCCCAGGCTGGGCTCCCAGTGTGGGCTTCAGATGCTTCTTTATTCTGGGTGTGTAGGTGGCGTGTGATTGTATGTGTGTGCGTGTGTGTGTGTGTGTTGAGGGCGGTGTACACTTGTGTGTGTGTAGAAGATGGTGTTGTGTGTGTGTGTGTGTTGAGGGCGGTGTACACTTGCGTGTGTGTAGAAGATGGTGTATGCTTTTGTGTGTGTGTGTGTGTGTTGAGGGCGGTGTACACTTGTGTGTGTGTAGAAGATGGTGTATGCTTTTGTGTGTGTGTGTTTTGCATGCATGAGAGTGTGTGTGTGTGTGTAGGAAATAGCCCCTTTTCCCAACCTCATTATCATCAGCAAAACCCCCCCCACACACACACACACGCACACACTTACTATTTACAAGGCCCTCACCATTGGTTTTAGCATTGCAAATCTGCTTAACAATGAGCGATGATTGGATTCCTATTTTCAACAAACCCTGATTTATGTATTCATCTTGACCTAATGCTGTGATCAGGGCATTAAGATGCATGGTATTTGGGCAAGGTGACACCTCAGCTGCAAATGGTATTCATTGGCTTTCTAGTTTATATCAGTAACCTGGAAACTCTAACCGAATGGGCCAAATGATTTTGAAGGAGGATTGAGATTGCTCTCCGGCTTACAGCAAACACATGCTAGCTCTGCAGCGGTTTTATAGTTCACACACATGAAAGCACAACGGAGATCCAACTGGGTCTGGCGACGCGTCGAGTCCGTCTCCACTGCTGCATTCTAACGTGTTCTCCCGATTCACAGTCCTTGCGTAGCAAAATGTCAGTTTCTAAACTTCTCATCCGGGCCGTACAACATGAAACAATATTATAGCGGATGGATTCTGAGGTAAAATGGTTTTATATTTGTCAGTGTGTGAGGTAGATCCCTAACACCAGTCCTCAAACAGATCTTTTCCATGTCTGGTTAGGAAAAATAAATGGTGAAAGCAATTGTGTGTGTGTGTGTTTGGATGAGGTGTGTGTGTGTGTGTATGTGTTTGGATGAGGTGTGTGTGTTTGTATGAGGTGTGTGTGTGTGTGGTGTGTGTTTGTATGAGGTGTGTGTGTGTGTGTTTGTATGAGGTGTGTGTGTGTGTTTGTATGAGGTGTGTGTGTGTGTGTGTGTGTGTTTGTATGAGGTGTGTGTGTTTGTATGAGGTGTGTGTGTGTGTTTGTATGAGGTGTGTGTGTTTGTATGAGGTGTGTGTGTGTGTGTGTGTTTGTATGAGGTGTGTGTGTGTGTGTGTTTGTATGAGGTGTGTGTGTCCAGTGTGTTACAGAGGTCTCATGTAAACACTCCCTGACCACATCCTCTTGACTGCAGGCGTCACCTGTTTTCTGTTTGGTTCATTGAGCCAATCAGCTCTCTGATCAGGAGATTAGGCCGATGTACAGACCAATCCAGAACTGTTTAACATATCAAACAGTCAGGCCTGTTTCTCACTGGGTCTCGCTGGTGTTGTGCTTGTGGTGTGTGGATGGTCTGACTAGAAATTGACAGGAAGAGAACGTGTGTGTGTGTGTGTGTAGACTCAAGGACAATATAGGATTGGAGTGTGCCAGCCCTTACACAGCCCAGCCCCCCCCCCACCCCTATCAATACCTTCATCCCCCCAGGAACTTGTAGAAATTAGCCCTGTTATCAGACTAGCCAACGATTGTGGACAGGGGTCATGTCGAGATTTATCGATGACATCTTTAGCCTTTTCTCAGCCGGGGGCAAGCTGGAAGGCAGCACCAGTGGGACAGCCCAGAGGATCGAAACAAGTGAACATTCAGGCACAAACAGAGGCAGCTGTCTGTGTTTACTCCTGTTCGAGCCTCTATATCCAAACATCTTAAACGGGTGATACAGTCACGAACGGGTTAGCGTGTTGGTTCATCTAGAGTCTAAACACTGTCAGGTTCCGGTATAACATCAGTGTTCAGGAGTGTTTGAGGTTAGCGTTAGCACAACCAGCGTTATTTGTGGAAAAGGATGCAGAGTCATGATGCTATAATGCAACATAGGAGGTTCTAGAGGATGTTTCACTGAAGGCCTGAGAGCTGAACCGTCCTGTGCAGTAGGATCACAGTGTACTTCTGCATCCAGTGTGGATTTGTATTTCAATACCGGGAGCAAACGGTCAAATTGTGGAAATGTGAACGACCATCTTGAAGTGAGAGGGGTTTCTCTGAACAGAACCGGGTTGGAAAATTGAATTTTTTAGAAGCCGTGGCACCAGCCCAGCGCTGAATCAGATTAAACAGTAAGATTGTTTCCCTTTTCTTCAACGCGAATACATATTCAGAAACACTCCTTTGATGTTTTTTATTTTTTTGAGAGGGGGGGGTGATTTGCCTCCAGTTCATGTTCCATTTCATGCTGCCATTGAGATGTGGAGTTGAGCTGAAGGCATGCTCTGCTGATATGTGGAATGAGTTCTGTTTAGAGTGTGATAGGGATTCAGAGATAATTACGTCACCTGTGAGTTACAAACAGGAAGCAGTAATAGAAACAGGAAACACTTGTGTCTCAGGCTGGAGCTCATTGTTAATTGGTACATTGAGACGTTTTATTTAATTAGATTTATCATCATTGAGAGTGTCGGTGATGAAAGCTTTCAAATGTTCTCAGGGAACTTGGACACTTTTTTAGCTTGTTTGGTCGTTATCATGTGAGGGTGTGTTTTGTTTCTAAATCGATGTTTTCCTGTGATGAAGGTCTGTGTGTATGAGTGTCAGGGTGTGTGTGTGTCGCGCGTGCGCGTGTGGTGCGTGTGTGTGCCTGTCTCACGGAACACGCGTGTTCTGATCTGGTTTGAGGCTCCTCTTTCCTCGAGGGAGCGACTTGAGAGGATGCCTAAAATACTGCGCAATAATTGGAATTGCTTTATCTTTAGTCTCATCAATTAATGTGCAATTTTCCATTTAATCACCAACGCGCTTCCTGCATTTGCAATTAAAATAAGCCCTGATAACAGAGAAGATGTTTCTGCTGATATCATTGGAATATGCACACACACACACACACACCACACACACACACACACACGCACACACCAGGAATAGCAATCAGTACACAAGACACAGACAAACACACAGGCAATCACAGAAGACACATTCAAGTGCACAAAGTATAAACACACACACACACACACACACACACACACACAAACAGACTCCAACCAGACCAGACTCCCACACTAACCCTCCACAGGCATGGCTGTGAGAGTGCTACCTGATGTGCAGAACCTTCTAGAACAGACAGAACCTCCTAGAACAGACAGAACCTCCTAAAACAGGGTTGTAAAACTATTCTAGAAGAAGCAGGGGAGATATCTGGAGGGTTAGACATATCTGGACAACGTCCCTGTGGTTGTTACTAGTAGTGACAGAATCACACCTTTAGCTCAGCTGTATTACGTGTTTATTTAAGGGAGTGGAATTTGAACCTGCAACCTATAGATCTGCAGTAAAACGCTCCACACGGTCGCCTGTTGGAGCCGTCCCAGTGGTGGATCTGTCAGGGGAGTCCCTGGTGGTCCGCTCTCTGGGTGATGTCACTCTTCTTCTGCTGTCCTGAAGGAGAAGAGCTGCCAGATTCACTTCCTGTCTGTCTGGTGTCTGGGTCTGTGGCCTTGTCACAGGGTCTCCTCTTTTGAGAGGGTCTGTCTGGTGTCTGGTGTCTGTGGCCTTGTCACAGGGTCTCCTCTTTTGAGAGGGTCTGTCTGGTGTCTGGTGTCTGTGGCCTTGTCACAGGGTCTCCTCTTTTGAGAGGGTCGTCTGTGCTGGTGTCTGTGCTGTCACGGGTCTCTTTTGAGGGTCGTCTGGTGTCTGGGTGGCCTTGTCACGGGGAGAGGGTCTGTCTGGTGTCTGGGTCTGTGGCCTTGTCACGGGGAGAGGGTCTGTCTGGTGTCTGGGTCTGTGGCCTTGTCACGGGGAGAGGGTCTGTCTGGTGTCTGTGGCCTTGTCACGGGGTCTCCTCAGAGAGGGTCTGTCTGGGGACTCACAGGACCATCTTAGAGCCCCAGGTCTGGGGAAGAGGACACACGTAGAGAGGGGTCCGTCTGGGGAACAGGACTCGTGTGCTGCCTCGGCAGACAGATGTTTTTTCCATCTGAAAAATGTATAACTTGTAATTGTAGACTGTATAGAAATATCTGTACTA
Source organism: Mallotus villosus (assembly GCA_903064625.1). Lineage (NCBI taxonomy): Eukaryota > Metazoa > Chordata > Actinopteri > Osmeriformes > Salangidae > Mallotus > Mallotus villosus. The sequence continues at coordinate 11,056 of CAEFZP010001038.1, forward strand.
TCTTCTATATACCATCCTTTAATGTACCTTAATGAATACTGTGCAACATGTCTTCTCCTGTGTGCAGTTTCTGGTACTAGTCGTTTAGGTTCTTGAGATACAGGAGGAAAAGTAAATATAGAAATGTGTGGTTTCCTGTTCTACATTCAGCACTTTCCTCAGCGCTGAATGTGTGTGTGTGTTTGAAAAGGATGAATGGCAAGAAAACACAAAGTACACAGCACACTATCCTGACATATACACACACACACACACACGTATAAGTGCACGTAGACACACTATGTGATTTAGCAAGACCCCTGGACAGCCCCAGAGACACACACCAAGGACTGGCTGGTGGTCTTCAGTGTAAGAGAGCAGGAGGGGCAGGGTGGTGGTCTTCAGGGTAAGAGAGCAGGATGGGCAGGGTGGTGGTCTTCAGTGTAAGAGAGCAGGATGGGCAGGGTGGTGGTCTCGTGTGGTGGTCTTCAGTGTAAGAGAGCAGGAGGGGCAGGGTGGTGGTCTTCAGGGTAAGAGAGCAGGATGGGCTCTGGATGGATAAAACATCAGCTAGCTCTGTCCCAGACCTGGAGGAGGTGTGCTGTCTGCTGTCTGCCTGGTCTAGGGTCCAGGCAGGGGGGCTGCGGGGGGAATGCAGGATGGTATCCCTTGGTGTGTGTGTGCGTGTGGCATGCAGGAAGGTATCCCTTGGTGTATGAGTGTGTGTGGGACTACACTGGATGTGTGTGAGAGACTGTGTGTCCCATCGTGTGTGTGTGTGTGTGTGTGTGTGTATGAGTGTGTCAACTCCAGAGACCTTAACCCTGAACCAATTATCTCTCTAGGGGTCCAGCATAGAACCTGGGGGACCCCCTGCTGTCGTGGCAACTGCAATTAGTCCAGTGACTGGAGCAGTAATTAACCCACTGATTGGCCTGGTGAGGCAGTCTGACATGAGGCATCTGGTGAGGCATGGTGAGGCGGCTGTGAGGCAGTCTGGGAGGCAGGCTGGTGAGGCAGTCTGGTGAGGCAGTCTGGTGAGGCAGTCTGGAGGCAGTCTGGTGAGGCAGTCTGGTGAGGCAGGCTGGTGAGGCAGTCTGGTGAGGCAGTCTGGTGGGCATGGTGAGGCAGTCTGACATGAGGCTGGTGGGCATCTGTGGGCAGTCTGGTGAGGCAGTCTGGTGAGGCAGGCTGGTGAGGCAGCTGGTGAGGCAGTCTGCATGAGCGTCTGGTGAGGCAGTCTGGTGAGGCTGGTGAGGCAGTCTGGTGAGGCAGGCTGGTGAGGCAGGCTGGTGAGGCAGTCTGACATGGGCAGGCTGGTGAGGCAGTCTGGTGAGGCAGGCTGGTGAGGCAGGCTGGTGAGGCAGTCTGACTGAGGCAGGCTGTGAGGCAGTCTGGTGAGGCAGTCTGGTGAGGCAGGCTGGTGAGGCAGGCTGGTGAGGCAGGCTGGTGAGGCAGTCTGGTGAGGCAGGCTGGTGAGGCAGGCTGGTGAGGCAGTCTGACATGAGGCAGGCTGGTGAGGCAGTCTGGTGAGGCAGTCTGGTGAGGCAGTCTGGTGAGGCAGGCTGGTGAGGCAGGCTGGTGAGGCAGTCTGACATGAGGCAGGCTGGTGAGGCAGTCTGGTGAGGCAGTCTGGTGAGGCAGTCTGGTGAGGCAGTCTGGTGAGGCAGGCTGGTGAGGCAGTCTGACATGAGGCAGTCTGGTGAGGCAGGCTGGTGAGGCAGTCTGGTGAGGCAGGACGGTGAGGCAGGCTGGTGAGGCAGGCTGGTGAGGCAGTCTGACATGAGCAGTCTGACATGAGGCAGTCTGGTGAGGCAGTCTGGGTGAGGCAGTCTGGTGAGGCAGTGTGGTGAGGCAGGCTGGTGAGGCAGGCTGGTGAGGCAGTCTGACATGAGGCAGTCTGGTGAGGCAGTCTGGTGAGGCAGGCTGGTGAGGCAGGCTGGTGAGGCAGGCTGGTGAGGCAGTCTGACATGAGGCAGTCTGGTGAGGCAGTGTGGTGAGGCAGCTGTGAGGCAGGCTGGTGAGGCAGTCTGGTGAGCGTCTGGTGAGGCAGTCTGGTGAGGCAGCCTGACATGAGGACGACCAGGGGGATGTTTGCATCTCGTTAGAGGCGGCGTTAGCTCTGTGTTAGCTTGCATTGCTGACTTGCTGTGTTGGTAAAGTACAGGAAGTACTGATCCTCGGCCTGTTATGACACTCAGTCTTTGTAGCTGTGCACATGAGACGTGTGTGTGTGTGTGTGTGTGTGTGTGTGTGTACATGAGACGTGTGTGTGTGTGTGTGTGTGTGTACATGAGACTTGTGTGTGTGTGTGTGTGTGTGTGTCTGTACATATGAGACTTGTGTGTGTGTGTGTGTGTGTACATGAGACATGTGTGTCTGTGTACATGACACTTGTGTGGCTGAAAAATGAGGTTCAGCTGGGGAAAAAGTCGAGAGGGAGACGGGGAGAGATGAGGAAGTGGGGAAAGTTCAAACTCTAATCATAGCAACACCTAGTGGCTAGTTTAGAAATAACACTTCAGAACCAAATCCCTAAACACACCCTCTACATTCAGCACGACAGACAGATTGACAGACAGACAGATTGACAGACAGACAGACAGACACAGACAGACAGACAGACAGAACTTGTCAAACGATCATTCCACTGACTTTCTGAAAAACGCTTTGTTGACAGCATTGGAGAATTCCTGTAAGTGTTGTGAAAATGACTGTGTAAATTAACACAATCTGTGTGTATCTCTGTGTGTGTGTTGTGTGTGTTGTGTGTGTGTGTGTGTGTGTGTGTGTGTGTGTGTGTGGTGTGTGTGTGTGTGTGTGGTGTGTGTGTGTGTGTGTGTGTGTTGTGTGTGTGTGTGTGGTGTGTGTGTGTGTGTGTGTGTCTCTCTGTGTGTGTGTGTGTGTGTGTGTGTGTGTGTGTGTATCTCTGTGTGTGTGCTCTCCCCAGGTCTTCATGTGAAGCTATCCCATAATGCAACATGTGCCCCCAGCACCAGGACTAACTATGATGGCCACCCAGAGTGTTCCTCCACCATCCTACCAGGAGAGCCAGCAGGTAGGAGGTACACAGGCTGGGGAACACCTGGAGAAGCCCCCCTAGAACCCCCCTAGAGCCCCCCTAGAACCCCCCCTAGAACCCCCCCTAAGCCCCCCTAGAACCCCCCTAGAGCCCCCCCTAGAACCCCCCTAGAGCCCCCCTAGAACCCCCCTAGAAGCCCCCCTAGAGCCCCCCTAGAACCCCCCCTAGAGCCCCCCTAGAACCCCCCTACAGCCCCCCCTAGAGCCCCCCTAGAGCCCCCCTAGAACCCCCCTAGAGCCCCCCTAGAAACCCCCCTAGAGCCCCCCTAGAACCCCCCCTACAGCCCCCCTAGATCCCCCCTACAAGCCCCCTAGAGCCCCCCTAGAGCCCCCCTAGAAGCCCCCTAGAGCCCCCCCTAGAACCCCCCTAAAGCCCCCTAGAACCTCCCTAGAACCTCCCTAGAACCCCCCTAGAACCTCCCTAGAAGCCCCCTAGAAGCCCCCCCTAGAACCTCCCTAGAACCCCCCTAGAAGCCCCCCTAGAGCCCCCCTAGAAGACCCCTAGAGCCCCCCTACAGCCCCCCTAGAAGCCCCCTAGAACCCCCCTAGAACCCCCCTAGAGCCCCCCTAGAAGCCCCCTAGAACTCCCCTAGAGCCCCCCCTAGAAGCCCCCTAGAACTCCCCTAGAGCCCCCCTAGAACCCCCCTAGAACCCCCCTAGAACCCCCCCTTGAACCCCCCTAGAGCCCCCCTAGAAGCCCCCCTAGAACTCCCCTAGAACCCCCCTAGAGCCTCCCTAGAACCCCCCAGAACCCCCCTAGAGCCCCCCTAGAACCCCCCCTAGCCACAGAGAACACACTATAACAGGCTTTCCAGACCAGCCTTAGACCACTGTAGCAGCAGCTGTTTCAGAGTTTAGGAGTAGTTTGGTTTTTAATCCAGGTGAAGTACAAAGATAGCAGTGATGATTATAGGATGCTGACACTGCTGGGTTTCTCTGCTGGATGTATGGAGAGAGGGAGGGAGAGATTAGCCATGTAGATGCTAGCATTATCCTACACATCATCAGCCATCACCATACGACTGGATAAACCCCTGGAAACGTTGCATTGCTCCTTTAGGAAACCTGGCCAAATATGTTTCTTCTCCTTCCCCTCATGGTGATCAAACGAGTCGCCCAGACGCCACAAGCGTGGTAAACTGAGGGGGAAAGTAGATCGGGTTGGAGGAAGCACGCCTCACCACCCCTCCCCCTCTCAGTATCCTTCCGCCTGGAGGATTAGTGCCAGGGGAACGCGCCCGCGCCCAGTCAAAGCACGGCACTAATGCAAATGAGAGCTAGTTAAGTGTGAAGAAGCTAATTTATTTCCCATTTGGTGCCGGGATTAAGACTTGAAGCTTCCTACCCATGGCAAAAAAAATAACAAATGGGGAGAAGGGGAGGGGGGGGTGCAGGGTGGAGGGGGGGTGCAGGGGGGGTATTTCCTGAGAGAAAACGAGGGGGGAAATGAGCAGGGGAGAGAAAGAGAGAGGGGGATGGATGAGTCGGGATGCAAGGATCTACACAACTGAAAAGGAGTAAACCGTCACGTGTCACATCACAAAAAGGAGAGATCACTACTCTGTCCTCTCCTGGCTGGGCGGGTTCTTCATGTGTTACACGTTACATGCAAGATGCCCACTACAACGGCCACCCTATTTGTGATTTTGACTTCCTGTTGTCGTGATCCTGACTTCCTGTTGTTTTGATCCTGACTTCCTGTTGTCGTGATCCTGACTTCCTGTTGTCATGATCCTGACTTCCTGTTGTTGTGATCCTGACTTCCTGTTGTGATGATCTTGACTTCCTGTTATGGTGACTTCCTGTTGTTGTGATCTTGACTTCCTGTTGTGATCCTAACTTCCTGTTGTGGTGACCGTGTCTTCCTGTGGTGCAGATGACGGGCACTACCCAGCAGAACTCCAAGACCCCGCAGGTCCACCTCCCGGCCGCGGGGGGCGCCACCACCCCGGTCAGCGTGACCCTCGACCCCCAGGCCCAGCTGGAGTCTGATAAGAGGGCCGTCTACAGGTGAGACCTCGACAGGTGGGGCAGGAGGGGGCAGGTGGGGCAGAGGGGGCAGAGGGGGCAGAGGGGGCAGTCTAGTCGTAATAGATGGAGAAACCGTGACTGGAAGGAGAATTGACAGACCAGCTGTGTGTAACATAAAACACCGTACATTGGCATGTGTGTGTATGCTCAAAATACTACATTTGTGTAAGATACTATAGGGTACATTCCTGTTAGTCAGGAACACATGCGATATACAGTAAGTGCCACGTAATGTTCTTTTGAGGGCGTTAAATGGTACCCAAACAGATATTTGAAATGTACTCTCCACTAACCAACCTCATCACTGGAATATTAATGTTCTTTCATAATGGGCATCTATTATCTATTTATGAAGTAAATTATTCAAAATAGAGACTTTTTTTTCTGTTCAGCGATCTCCCAGTGAGAAATCACGCGCCTGCTACAAATCGCGGCATAACTTAATTTGACCCAATAAACAAAGCTTGTCATTTTATCACATTAGATTGTTCTAAAATGACACGGCACCTTTTAGCTCCGCCCAGCGCCCCTCGTGCTGCTGCTTCCCGGAAGGTGATCGGCTATTCCTGTCTGATTGGGTTTTCGCCCCCTGGACGCCTTCGCTAAGCCCCAGAGGCAAGCCGCTATGAAGGCCTTGCCAAGCCGGGGGCTGAATTTCTAAGCTCCTCTGAGATACAAGCCTGTCTTTGATGTGAGCAGCCCGCCTGAGGGTGGCTGCAGGCGATGTGAAATAAAAAAAATAAAACGGAGAAAGATTCAGCCCACAGATCTGCACTGTCTGGGTTAGACTCCCCAATTTTTCTCCCATAAAAACACAAGGATAGTCCACATACACACAATGTTTTTAGCAGGCTTGAAAACGCAGAAAGAGATATAAAATCACACACACACCCACACACCAGCCATAGTATAGAATAAAAACGTATAAGCCTAAGCACTTCTGCAGATAGACATTCGGAAGCAAACGGACATTTGGAACAACATAGCCATCCACGTCAAAAGGCCGTTAGAGGTGCGTTTCGTCATGTGCTGAGACGTGTCATTAAATAGGCCTATCCGCAAGTGACACTATACAAACCTGCTGGCCTTACATCATAGTGGTACTTTCAGATTCTATTGTTACAGTTAGACTTAAGTAACCGACTTCAAATAACGTGTTAAAATTAGCTCCATATTCCCTCACGACTGTTGAAAGATGCAGACAAACAAACAATCGTGACTTTCCCAAAGAAATCTGCCCCTCCCACGTGTCTACCTCTGCGCTGTGTTCATTTGAAGCTTTGAAACTTTCAAAGCAGATGAGAGACTTGAAATTAGCATCGCTGTAATTTTGCGGCTAGGAAGTCTGCTTGCATCCGCTCAAATGTTTATGCATACGTCAGTCCTTTTCGCTAATTGCCAGAATAGTCGGGTTTGTGTAGAACTGTCTCGTCTATTCTTTCCCAAGCCGAGACACTTAATTATTAACAGCGGAATCAACGTGCGGTAGCGTGATTATCCTAACGAGTTACTGGGTTCTATGTATGAACCCCGAGGATGCGCCGAGTCTTATTAAAAGGACGACAGGGGGTCTGTTTTGGTAGTCGCTGATATAATGCTCCACTCAGATGCAGGTTCTGCACCATTTTAGACAGAAGTAGAAGTGTTCTACTACGTTTGTCAAGAATGAGATGGCTGGTTGTCACCGTATGCTTTATCTTCATGTGAAAAGACCGTGACTAATCTGATCGAACATAAATAATTATAGGTTACCTATAATGAATAAATATAGGCTTGTGGAGTAAAAGTGTCCCCATACCGTAAAAGCATAACATATTTGATATTCTGCTGTCCAGCCAGTTTGTTTATAATAATTCGACATTGTTGTTCAGGATGTTATGCTTCCTTAGAATTAGCCTAATTTTAAGTAATGTAGCCTTAACCATGACGACCATAACCATGACGACCATAACCATGACGAAAACACAACTAGAAAACAATAAAAGTTGGCAGTTGTCAAACAAGTGACTAGTGATGTCCGCAGCAAGTATGCAAAACGAGTTTGTTCACAGATACTAATAGTTAGAATTTAGAATAACTTTCCAAGATCAGAATCTTTGGTTACTAGGGCTCGTTACTAGGGATCTCTTTTCCAATGTTGTTCCTGTCAGATCTCATTTGTTATCCGAGTCATCACGGTGTTCCAGTAACGCTCCTCCTTAAAGCCACACGTCCTGTTTTCGCCCGATAGCAGAGCCATGAAACTGACTGAATAATGTTCAAGTGAGACCTGCCGTTGGAATATCTCTTCAAGCGCACTTGAACTTACAAGCCTGGGAAGTGAAATATTTTTACTGTTAAAGTCGCAAATTTAAGCTCAAATTGGAAACGACATCTTTTATGTATCCTTTGAGGAATAATGTGTCCTCCATGGCTTTGCTGCATGGCTCTGGTGAGTGTCCACACTGGGCCCTGTGTGACGGGCATTATCATTCACTAGCCACTGGGCCCTGTGTGACGGGCATTATCATTCACTAGCCACCATGGTGGGTCCGGGCTGAAAGCTGCTCTCATGCTGGCCTCTCTCAGTATTATGCATTGAGACAGGATTTGTGTGTGAGAGAGAGAGGAGATAGAGAGGAGAGAGAGAGAGAGAGAGCAGAGAGAGAGATGAGCAGAGAGAGAGAGCAGAGAGAGAGAGTAGTGAGAGAGAGAGAGCGCAGAGATAGAGCGAGATATAGCTCTCTCGCTATCTCTTCTCTCTCTCTCTCTCCGCTCTTATCTCTCTCGCCTCTCTCCTCTCTCTCTCTCTCTTTCTCTCTCTCTCTCTCTCTTCTCCTCGCTCTCTCTCTCTCTCTCCTCTCTCCATCCTCTCTCTCTCCTCTCTCTCTCTCTCTCTCTCTCTCTTCTCTCTTCTCTCTCTCTCTCTCTCTCTCTCTCTTCTCTCTCTTTCTCTCTCTCTCTCTCTCTTCTCTCTCTCTTCTCTCTCTCTCTCTCTTCTCCTCTCTCTCGCTCTCTCTCTTCTCTCTCTCTCTCCTCTCCTCTCTCTCTCTCGCTTTCCTCTCCTCTACCTCTCTCTTTTCTCTCTTCCTCTCTCTTCTCTCTCTTCTCTCTCCTCTCTCTCTCTCTCTCTCGCAGATAGATATCCTCTCTCTCTCCGAGAGCCCAGAGAGCGACTGCATCTAGCCCGTATAGCTCTGAGAGCCCCGTCTCTCGCCTCCTCTCTCGATCTCCTTGACGCCCCCGTAGCTCTCTAGAAGCGAGATCGCTCGAGCTAGAAGAGAGAGAGAGAGGGGATATATAGATGACTGAGAGAGAGGGGATGCCACTCAGCTCACAGCCATCAACTCGTATTTGAACTCCGTGGATTCTTCCTCCCGGGAATTTAAAGGGAACGTGTTTGTGTGGTTTTGGTGTGTAGCCTGCGTGTTCTGGAAATCCATGAAGGGGAATTTCCTAATGCAGCATAGAGGCAAAAGGTCATTCCTTCTTACCCTCATCACACGCTCACCATAACTCTTTTATACTCTTTTAATTTGAAGGAGTGGTGGGATAGCATGTTATTTCTCTAGGTGCAGGGGCAGATCCCAAGTTCTCGTGCTAAGTGGTGTGTACCGGTTGTGTTGTGGCTTTCTACTTGTATGACTTGCTCCCTGTGTCTTTCTAGTCACGCTCATTTTTTCGCATTGGTATCCTCGCTTTTCCCTGACCCCGTGAAGTCTGTTTACCTTACCCTTACCTACAAAAACAACTACCCCTAACAATTTTAACCTACACCGCTTCGAAAGCTCTCGCTTTAACCAGGTGGCTGAACCCAACCCAATGCTCCTTAAAACCAGGATGGCCTCTTGACCTCGTAGACTAGTGCGGTTTGACGCGCTGCGAGCTGGAGAGGAGGCAGAGAGAGAGGCTTTTTTTTCCTTTTAAGAGGTCCATCATGACAGATCCACTTGCTTTGCTAGAGCATACAGAGAGCTTCAATTGCTCAGGGATGGAAGAGTTTTTTAGGTCAAAGCCCAATGGTTTATCTTAATTTTCGATCTTCGGCTTTGTTTGGTCAAAGATCGCCTGTTTTTCCTCCTAATAATCCTCCTCCTAACGAACTCATTTCTCTTTTCTCTTCGTTGACTCTCGACTCGACCTGGTGCGGCTGAGTAAACAGATGAGACTCGACCTGCGGTCTGAGTAACTGCACCCTGCACTTTCAAATCCGGAACCAAGGACACAGTAATTTGTTGCCTGCCTTTAATCCAAAGCAACGTTAAGTCCAGGGGGAATTTGAGACCCTTGTGATCTGCATCAAATGCTCTAGAAAAGCAAGTGGGGTCAAAAAATGCTCTAAAGGATTCCACATAAAATGCTCTAAACATTATAACCACAGAGCGGGTCCTTTCCTCCATGTGGATTATGCGTGGCAGTGTGAGATAACAGAAGGGTGGAGGATCATGTCAGGAGGAGAAGAGAGAGAGAGGGTTATTAAGCTGTATATTGTGAGGTAAGACTGCTCCTGATATCATGGCGTTTTACATGTTCTCTTGCTCGAGCACTT
>CAEFZP010001039.1:0-105242 GCA_903064625.1 Mallotus villosus
CTCCAAAAATTACCTAAGGGGAGAGAAAGAGAGGCCAGGTGGGTCAAGAGAACAGTGAAAATTTGAATGTTTCAAAAAATTTACATTGATAGTATTGGTGTCTTTAAAGTAATACAATAATGGATAGTTGCATTCATTACAGTCACTCTGTAAAAGTAGTAGGCTTTATGACCATCCAGGTGGATGCCAGCAAGAACACAAAACAACAGTATTGTAAACTTACAAATTTGAAGAATGCCTGTGAAGTCCACACCAATGAAATGCACATCCCTGGAACATCCCTGGGGGACAGGGCAGCCTTAAAAAAAAGAGTTTGACAGACACAAAAAGTGAGTGATACAAACCAATTGCATTATAGCAGGACAGGACTGATGACTAAAAAAATAAATAGAGCTAGACAACAGTCTGATATACATACTGGTTGAGAAAATGTTGAATGGCCCTCCAATAGTCCACAAGAACAAATATGTAGCAAGGCAATGAAATGGATGAGCAGGAACTTGAGCAACTGAAAACAGCAAGGGCACCCTGAGAGAGGAGGAGAGCAGAGAGCAAAGCAATAACAACATTATTTTCTGTCAACATTTTTTATTAAATCCACTAATTTAACACAAATGTATTTATTTATCATAAATCTCACCTTATAAAGCAGTTTCTTCATTGATTCGCTCTTCTCTGCAACTCTGTCAATCACTGTGTCAGTTTCAAGGGACACAAGGACATCCTTTTCAATGGCCATCAACATGAAGGCTTCCAGTTTGCTGGCAGACAGGCAACTCCTCAGTCGGTTTTTGATGTAGCGAAGGGTGGAAAATGACCGCTCACAGGCTACCTGAGTTATTGACAGGGTTAGCAGAAACTTGTATGCCAACCCAAGTAGCGGATATGCGTGAGTCAGCATGTTAAACCTGAGAAGGATTTTGTAGCAGCACAGGGGGCACTCTTTGCAAGACACACAGGTTTTGCTTATTATTTCCATCTCTTCTTGGCCATCTGATTCCTCTTCAACTGCTTTAGTTGCGTAGTTATCCAATTGTGATTGTACCAGCCTGTCCCATTGCTGTGCCAAGTTTCTGAGTTCAATCTGTAGATCTGTAACAGTTGCCCTGCTGTCATACACAACTAGACACTTGCTGAGTTCTTGAAGTGCAGATACAGGGAGTGCACCGCCACTGGTCTGGATGAGGGGGAAGTTTTTGGGATGTAGGAGGGATAAATCTGCATACAGAGTGCCATGAGTGAGGAATCTGTGGTGCATGGCCTCAACAGCTGTATCCAGGATCTGGTGGTGAACATTGACCTCATAGGCCTTCTCTGAATCACTGAGGCTTTCATCCTGGGCCATCTCTCCTGGCAAGACTTTCTTCTTCTTTAGCCTTTTCTGAGGTAGTGCTGCCTCCACTTCCAAATCTAGATCATCCTGCTCCTCTAGCTTTTCATTTGCCCCAATGAACAAAACAGTCAGCTGCATCTTTGACGGCCGGGAAATCTCTTGCTATCTTTGTAAGTGAATCGTGTGTTGTGGTGACCATCCTATGTGCAGAGAGGATGTCCATTCCTCCGGTCTGTAGGTATTTTGACAGTGGTGAGGTGAACTCAAATACCCGGAGGAATAACTGAGCTGTGAGCACAGTTTCGTATCGAAGTAAGCCGTCTCTGTATCCTCTGGCTTTGTTTCTTGCATTTGATGCAAGTGACTTCAGCTTCATTATGGCAGAAAGTGTGGACACCACTTCAACAAAAAGGCCGCCATCAGGTCTGCCAAAGTTTCCAAAAACTTTCCTCAGGGCATGATGTTTAGCCCACCATCTCGTCTCTCCAATTGTTGAGATGCGTTTGTGCCTCTGTCCTGGCTCTCGGTCTCCCACACACTCACTCTTGTGTATGAGTCCCTGATGAATACGGCAATGTCGTTCAGCAGGTCAAATAGTGATCCACTTTCAATGACGCTATGGGTGGTATCGGACAATACAAGGTTCAAGACATGTGCATAGCACCACACATGCTGATGGGTGGGGTTTTTGGATGCCATTAATGCAGAGAAACCTCTGTATTGACCCTGCATATTAGAGGCTCCATCTGTGGCGTTTCCAATGCACAGGCCTATGTCCAATTGCAGACTCTCAAGGACTTCTGTTAACAGCGTCACGAACGACTGTCCTGTAGTTGTGCTGCATTGTACGACTGCAACCAGCCTTTCATGGACTGCATCCGTCACAAACCTCAAAATCACAGAACACTGCTCTCTCCCTGTAACATCTTGTGTTGTGTCGAGCTGCACAGAATACATTCCGGCTTTTTTGATGTCTGCTGAGATGCTCTCTTGAATTAAATGCTTGATAGCATCGATTACTGCATCCACAGTTGTTTTGGACAGGAGGGTAATGAGAGAGCCTCTGCCTTGTGTGCCTGAAGCATGGATCTGCTTGCTTTTCTCAATTACACTGCTGAGGTGCTCCTTTAAACACACATCATATTTCCCCAACAATATAATAAGTTCTAGGAAATTGCCATGGTCGAGACTGTTGATGTCCAAGGTGTACGCAGCTTCATTGTGCTCCTGCCTGTAGCTTAAGCCTCTCTTCCCTAAGACTTTCACAACCTCCACCACACGTTCCAACACCTGACGTCTCTTCTTCACCTGCTCACGGTGTCCTTTCAGCTGTCTTCCCTCAAGGAGGTGATCAACACTTGCTCTGGAGCAGTTTAATACATATGCCTCAGCACACTGTCTATGTGCCCATTGTGCCATGCCTCTCTCATGCTCCTCTATTCTTTGGTGCACATGCCTCCAGTCTGTCATGCCTCCAATGAAAGAACTTGGGTCATTGGGCTTGCTAAAAGCAAGGCAAAGAAAACAAAATAAAGCATTACGTTCATCACTATAAGTCAGCCATTTCCATGCCATGTCGTCCGTTCTTGTGAAGAGCCTCTGGATGACAGGGTTTGTGGCATTCTGCTGTGGGTGAAACTTAAAGAATTCCTGCCTTTTTGTGGAATGAGGGCGGCTAAAATAGTCTACAACTGCCTGATCTTCCTGTGACTCCTCCACTCCTACTCCAACAGTCTGACTTGATTAAACATAGAGAAAGAGAGAGAGACAGGAGCATTAATTTCACTAGTGTTATTTCTCTGGTTACCTACTAATGAATAATCATTATTAGCAATTAGAAATAGCAATATTTCACTATTACATGATAATAAATAATAACTGTAAGCTATAACACCTGCAAACTATAACATAATAGCAAGCAAGCTAAAATAACACTGTAAATTGGACACAAAGTCTACTCATAGCGCACACACACACACACACACAAAAGAAATATTAGAACACATGTTTTCTCCAGGGAATACATGTTTGTCTAAATTTTGTTTATTAAGCTGGCTCACAAACAAGTTTTATCTATGTTTTCATGTCCCAAAAAAGCTGTTTACCCATAAAGCCTAATAAATTAATAAAGCAATTAAACACTGACAGCTTCCTCACATTAATGTTGTTCAAATAGCAATAGCAAAGTGATGCTCTTTCAATACACAGTCAACAGAGCTATTTAACTATTTAAGAAAAGCTAGCAAATGTTTAGTGGGCTAGCGTCACTGTGTCCAATTCCGACCGCCGAAAGCTCCTATTGTCCAAACCCGACCAGGCAGTATCAGGTCTTTTTTCCAGAATTATCTTCCGCGATCACCAGCAAAGTGTACGTAGTATTATTTTATGCATATCAAACAATCTCTGTGTCAAATTTCATGAACATACATGGACGTTTACATGTCTAAATACTATAGGAAAGTTACTTTGATGAGAGAAAGCCGAAAGACCACTCGGGCGACGCATGGGCGACGATGAAAAATGTTTCAGTATTGTCATCGTACTGCTACTATGGGTTAGGATATGAGTTTATTTCAACGATAGCATAGCACTACTTTGTCTAGCCAACGGAAATGCACCATAATTTCTGACGATCTGTAGTGGGGAGGAAGGGAGGGGGGCAGATAAACACATGGTGCCAGACATGGTAGGCTATCACACCATGTGTGTGGGTTAACGAGGAGCTGGATAACGAGGATCATTGTAAATCTTAGCCTATGTTTCCAGATTAATGTTGTATTTTCGTTAGTCTGTTTAGTATTTAAATAAATGTTCACATTTTTAAAGATTTGCACAAGTTGTCTTTTGCTAACCGTCCTGTTATCTTTGACCCCATTCAATGTTTAACGTCTCTAAATATATGATTGACTTTTGCTTCATATTTCATGACTTCCTAATAAGATATCTTATTTTGAAGGACATAAATACGTTCCCGGATATGTTGACAGCATTGATGGTCAGTTTGGTGACCCTGGATCAAGTTATTATCCCTGGAAAAACAGCAGCGACGAGTGTTGACTACGACGATTTAAGTGTGGTCGGGTTTGGACAAGGGTAGCGCACGGCTAATTTACCGGCGCCAGCGTCCTTTTGCCGGCTCTAGTAAAGGCAAAGCTAACTCTAAAATTAAAACAATATTTAGCTCGAAAGGTAATAAGTTAAGGCATAACTTGACATAATTAAATCAGCTGAAAACGTGATACGATCATTTTAATAAATATTTGAAGTGGCATTTTAGCTAAAATCCGGTCGGGATTGGACACAGTGACGTTAACTGTTGTGTTAGCTAAAATAGCCACTTTGACCGGGCTCAGTCTAGATTACTCTGTACAACATGTTGTTATAACGCAGGAGCTAACTGTTAGGAAACTACATACTGTGTTAAAGTTTAGGAATCTAGCTTAACAAATATTTCTTTATCAACACAAACTTAAATTTCAACTTCTTACCGCCGCCACTTCGTCTGAGGCTGAGCTCGGCCCCGGGGCCGGGCCGCCGCCAGCGCCACCCATCTCTGCGCTTGGCCTCGGCCGCCATTCAGTCACCTCTCCGTCCCCATCATCACCGACATCCTCCTCAGCCTCCGCCGCCGCAATTTCCACCGTAGCAGGTGCTAATGAAGCCGGGCCAGCTGTCGCGGCAAACATGTCCGATATTTTAGCACATGTTGCAGAGTTTGCCTCTAGGGCTTTTCTCTTTTTATCTCGGACTTTCTCCGCGCCTCCTTTCCGTTTTTTCTCCATTTTTCTGTCAGTGTCAATAAGTGACGTGACGTGACTGATTGACAGCCGAGACCCAAGGGCGGGACCTCGGCCCTCTGCTGTGTATGTGATTGGGCCAGGCCCAGCATAGAACTAATCATAATGAGTAATTGCCTGAGACCGCCAGGGACAAAGTATTTTTTTTAAACTTTCAGGTGAAGTTGACAGCCTGCCTGGCCTGCACGCACCTATGTGCCATGGGGGACCTCGGCCCTCGGCCTCGGCTGTGTGACTTGGCCGGGCCGGGCCAGGCCGGGCCGGGTCCATTAAAAAAAAATTGTAATAATTATATTTTAATATTTTATGGACCCGGCCCGGCCCAAAATGCCTGCCGGCCCACCGGGCATTGCCCGGTACGCCCGATGGCCAGTCCAGCCCTGGTGCCTATCAAGCTGAAGCACAGGAGATTTCTGCGTTTTGCCTTCGAAGGGAAGAAGTACGAGTACACGCGCCTGCCGTTTGGGTACGCGCTGGCTCCTCGAACTTTCTCCAAGTGCGTGGAAGCAGCTCTAGAACCGTTACGACGGAGAGGAATACGCATTCTGGCATACCTCGACGACCTGCTAGTTCTAGCTCAGTCTCCGGACAGAGCTATCCAGGACGCGACCTCACTGGTGAGTCATCTCAACCAGTTGGGGTTCGCTGTCAACTGGGAGAAGAGCGCTCCATGGCCCGCTCAACAGTTTACCTACCTAGGTATCCATTTGGACACTGTTGGGATGAGAGCCAGACTGTCGGCACCACGGAGAGAGGCTATTTCGATAGCTCTCCGCGCGTTCCGGGTCTCACGCACAATCACCGCGCTGTCGGTGATGTCCCTGTTGGGGTTGATGGCGGCGGCGCATGTAGTAGTGCCCTTAGGCCTGTTATACATGCGCAAGCTGCAGAGATGGTTCGCTCAGCTGCGGTTGGATCCGGTGCGACACCGCCGCAGACTGCTAGTGATACCGAGATCAGTCAAAACCGATCTGAACCATTGGAGAGACCCACGCGTCATGACGCGCGGAGTCGACATGGGCAGAGTGACATCACTCTACCCGGTCTTTACGGACGCGTCCTTGACCGGGTGGGGGGGAGTATGTCAGGCAGGCTCGATAGGAGGAAGATGGGAACTGTCAGAGACGCGTCACATCAACCTCCTGGAGCTCGAAGCGGTTCGACTGACTTTGTGCCATTTCGCGCTTGTGTTGAAGGATCAAGACGTTCTCGTCAGATCCGACAACAGGGCGACGGTGGCTTACATCAACAGACAGGGAGGGGTGCGCTCTCCATCACTTCATCGCTTAGCGGAGGAAGTGTGGATTTGGGCTTTCACGCACCTACGCTCCCTGAGAGCTCTGCACATTCCAGGTCTGCTCAACGAGGGAGCGGACCTGATGTCAAGGGGCGGCCCGAGAGAGGACGAGTGGAGGTTGAAACCGTCCATCGTGTCTCTGATCTGGGCACGCTTCGGTCGAGCACAGGTGGATCTGTTTGCATCACGAGCCAACACACAGTGTCATCTATGGTTCTCGCTGCGCACACAGGACAGACCTCCGCTTGGAGTCGATGCGTTCACGCACCGTCCCTGGCCGAGAGGTCTACTATACGCATTTCCACCTCTGGCCTCCATCCTCCCCTTGCTGGCTCGGGTGAGGTCGGACGGGCTGTCGGTCATTCTGATAGCCCCCGATCGCCCCGGAGCTCCGTGGTTCCCGGAGATGATGGGGATGCTGGTGGGCAGGCCTTGGCCCATACCCCACCAGATGGATGCGCTCTCTCAGGCCAGAGGCCTGGTGAGGAGCCCTCCAGTGATCGGAGGCCCGCTTATGGCTTGGCTACTGAGAGGGAACTCTTAGAGCGCAGAGGTCTGTCTGATGCTGTCATTCAGACCATTCAGAGCGCGCGCGCACAGTCTACTGCTAGAGGGTACGCTTCGCGCTGGCGAGCTTTTGCACAATGGTGTGGAAATCAGAACTTTGACCCGGTCTCTTGTCGGGTCGAAACGTTCTTGTGTTTCTTACAGTCGTTGTTTGACGAGGGCTTAGCTGCGAGCACTGTTCGTGTTTACGCGGCTGCCATTTCGGCATGTCACGAAGGGTTCGCCAAAACGACACTGTTCAGCCACCCGCTGGTCAAGCGTTTTCTGGCTGGGGTGTGCAGACTCAGGCCACCTCCGAGAGCGTCAACACCTACATGGGATTTATCTCTGGTGTTAGACGCTCTGTGCGGGCCACCTTTCGAGCCCATAGACAATGTGTCATTACGTCTGCTTTCTCTCAAAACGAGTCTGCTCCTCGCCTTGACTACGGCTAAGCGAGTGAGCGACTTGTGCGCTTTGTCAACACGCGCGGATTGTTTGATCATCTCAGGTGATCGAACAAGAGCAGTGTTGCGTCCTAACCCGGCTTTTATCCCCAAGGTGATTAGCCGAGCGTTCAGGGCACAGAGCTGCGAACTGAGAGCTTTTTTCCCACCTCCGCACAGCGGAGAGGAGGAAAGACGCTTACATAACCTGTGCCCAGTGCGCGCTCTGTCGCGCTATCTGGAATGCACAGCAAGCATCAGATCTTCTCCCCAGTTACTGATCTGCTACGGCGGAGATGCTGTCATTCAGACCATTCAGAGCGCGCGCGCACAGTCTACTGCTAGAGGGTACGCTTCGCGCTGGCGAGCTTTTGCACAATGGTGTGGAAATCAGAACTTTGACCCGGTCTCTTGTCGGGTCGAAACGTTCTTGTGTTTCTTACAGTCGTTGTTTGACGAGGGCTTAGCTGCGAGCACTGTTTGTGTTTACGCGGCTGCCATTTCGGCATGTCACGAAGGGTTCGCCAAAACGACACTGTTCAGCCACCCGCTGGTCAAGCGTTTTCTGGCTGGGGTGTGCAGACTCAGGCCACCTCCGAGAGCGTCAACACCTACATGGGATTTATCTCTGGTGTTAGACGCTCTGTGCGGGCCACCCTTCGAGCCCATAGACAATGTGTCATTACGTCTGCTTTCTCTCAAAACGAGTCTGCTCCTCGCCTTGACTACGGCTAAGCGAGTGAGCGACTTGTGCGCTTTGTCAACACGCGCGGATTGTTTGATAATAATAATAATAATAACTAGAGAGCATACAATTTCTGGGGAAATTGTGAGGGTGTGCCTGCTTGTCCGTCCCTTTAAGTTTTTCCCTTCTAGTGATATTTTCAAGCATTTAGCCTACTCACAGTCTATTGCATAATAATTCATTAAGAACACCCTTGGAAAGAAGCTACTGTAACAACGTTATCACTGGAAATATTTCAGATGGAATCGCGATTCAAACAGTAGCTCTAGTTAGCTCTGCTAACTTATGACATGCCCCCAAAAACGTATATAAGCTTGACATTTATTTAGTGGTAACAACGCAAAATGCGATATAGCCCTTTGTGGAGAAGCTGTCCCGGTAAATTGTATAGGCCTACTACAGTGTTCGTCTTGGTGGCGATCGTTGGTTGAACGTTCCGTTGTACGGTTTAGGCTGAAATTCAATATTGCTTTCATTAACAGATTGACAAGTTTAGGCTGTGTCAATGAAGTTCGGGTTAGTAGTCAGACAGCTTCACCTATTGAAATACTTTTGATTTAAGAGAGTGCCGAACATGTTCTGTTGCCGTTTGACTTCTTACTGTAAACAGCTGTGGATGTTTTTGTTAGCTACACAGTGCCTCGCGTAGGCTACAGCGTTGCAGTACTGGTTTGAAATCACAGGTAATGATTATTTCACCAACAAATCGTTTACTTGTAATCTAATGTCATAATAAATCGTACAACGAAAATGTATTTGTGAGTAATGTTTATTTTAACGATTGAAAACATGCATCATAGACCGCTGTAGTAGGCTCATGTGTTGCCCGGGCAACATAGGCTAATGTCATGATGCTAATGCTTCAGTGAAATAGTAGACTACCGTTTCCGAAAGTAGATGTAGTTCCTCAATAATATCAGGTTATATTGTACATTACACCTTGCCTTGCAGTAGCGTTAAAGCTATAGCCTAGCTATCTCCCAGAAGTTAACAAGCTGCTAAACTAATGTTCTGCTAGAGGTAGTCACGCGTGTTTCGTGACGTTAGTAGCGTCAGTGACTGTGGCTAGCAAGTTAGCCAGGTAAATAAAAAGACAAGCAACTCAATGGCTACCAACTTTTGACATGACGTTTTCTAAGTAATCAAAATATTGAAGGATGCTAGGGGGGAGGCACGATACCATCCTTGCTGCTGTGCAACAGTCTTCTATGCACGTCGTATCTAATGCGTCGTTGCTAACATGTGCCGACGCTGTGACGTAGGCTATTATAACTGAGTAGTCTACCCTTTGCCGACAAAATCAACTTTATGCCACAAAAATGTTGTATGGTCCTAAACTGTGCAACGGAACGTACATAAAAGTAATAGCAACTCAATCGGGACCAAGACGAAACTTTGGACGTCGACGTTTTCTATGTAGTCCAAATATTGACCGAGGAGTAGGGGGGCAAAAAAAATAATAATAAAGAAATATATATGTGAGATAACAAAGGTTGTGCTTCATGCCGAAGGCAAAGCACACCCAATAATACATTTATTTTATATGGCGCCTTTCAAGGCACTCAAGGTCGCCTGATCATCTCAGGTGATCGAACAAGAGCAGTGTTGCGTCCTAACCCGGCTTTTATCCCCAAGGTGATTAGCCGAGCGTTCAGGGCACAGAGCTGCGAACTGAGAGCTTTTTTCCCACCTCTGCACAGCGGAGAGGAGGAAAGACGCTTACATAACCTGTGCCCAGTGCGCGCTCTGTCGCGCTATCTGGAATGCACAGCAAGCATCAGATCTTCTCCCCAGTTACTGATCTGCTACGGCGGATCGAGGGCTGGCTTACCTCTCTCAAAACAGAGGCTTTCTCACTGGCTCTGCGAGGCTATTAGTCTCGCGTATGAGTCTATGAGATGTCCCGTGCCACCTGGCATTCGGGCTCATTCCACCCGAGGAGTGGCAGCATCAGCCGCCATCCTCAGGGGTGTAGGAGTGGAGGAGATTTGTGAAGCAGCGTCTTGGTCGTCGCCTTCACCTTTTGTGCGATATTATCTGCTGGACGTTTCCTCCTCATCTTTTGCGCATTCTGTCCTCAGCATGGCTGGTGGATCAGGTGTAGCGAGATGAAAACTCGCCGGGTTCTAGTAGACCCTAGACGCGAGTTGTTCATTGATTATATCGCCAAGTGTGGGACAGGCGGACATTCTCAGCGAGAAGTCTATACTGTATGTGCAGGGGCGGTTTTAGGCACGGGCGACCCGGGCAGCCGCCCGGGGCGGCACTTTTTCATGACACGTGGGGGGCGGCACGACCACTTATCATCTGGGCCGCGAAGCGGTTTTCCATTATTTATCATATAACTGTGTGGGGAATTGGCAAATTAGCGCCCCCTGCAGCTGCAGGCGCCCCTGCTTGCTAAGAAGGTGCCGTCTACAGCTCATGTGTGAGAAGGGGGAAGGGGGAAGGGGAGGGGGCGCGGGCGCGGGCGAAAAGTTCACCTCTGGGACTCCCAAAGGGAACGGACAAGGGGGACGGACGGGGGGATCCACTGTAGGCTATAGAGCAATACTCTAATGCAATTGGTGGGCTTAAGTCAGTCACACCTCGACTTTCTTCCAAATAACGTACATTCATAACATTATAATTACAGGCCTATAAATCCTGCACGTTTTAGTTTTTCTGAATTGTGTGAAATGGCTAATACAAATAAGTAATACAGAACGATTATGTGTCACCAAGGGCAAGGTGAATTGGTTTAGTCTTAACTTCTGTACGAGTGACAGTGTTGGGGGATGGGAAATTTGTTGATAGTCGAATGCAAAATAAGCACAGAGATGGACAAGAAAAGGTCAAAGCCGTCAGGTGCCCAATTTCGAAAAAAAAGAAAAGAAGAAGAGGAGAAACGAGAAAAACATAAAGGTATGCCACTATGTTCTCTCTGTATGATTACGGTATCAATGTCATGAATTAAGGGCTAATGTTAATTGATGGGTATAACTCTTACTTTTGTTAGCCTGCTATTATGCTGCCTATGCTTATACAACAATAATTCGGTTTTAACTCAACAAACACGAGATTTAATTTCACGATAAGATTGTGCTTTGCAACAAAACTGTTACAAGTTCAGTTATTATTTATTTCCATCATTTGGGTTAACGCTGGGCCCTGTAATTAGCCAACGGAATGTTCATATCTTCTGTAGGCAGTTTCAAAGACGAACATTTGCGTTTTGCTACAACTCTATTTCGTGACAAAGTATAGTTTACCAGTCATAACTTGAAGTGTGCCATGCATAGAATTCGAGGCAGTAACCAAGCAGCTAATTGTTCCTCCCTGAAAGATAGGTTAATATAGCATCTAATGCCAGATATTTAGCATGTAAGGCAGTAAGGGCATGTTTATTTTAATTTGTAATACATGGATGTTTTGTCTAAGAGTTATATTGTAGCCTGTGGTCTTTTGATGTCAATTTCAGGGGCACTTCTAAAATATTTTGGAGCATCCTCTGCCACTGGTCAGAATGAGCCACCCACCTCCCCCGCTAGACAGGACTCTGCTGTAGTCTCACTGCTTCAGGATGAGGAGCAGCCATCTACCTCATCAGCTACACAGGCCTCTTCTGGAATGTTCTCGACCCTTCAGGATATTTGTATTTGTATATTATTCTTAATATTTTATGTTATTGTATCTCTGCTCTTATTTGTATATTATTCTTAATATTTTATATTATTGTATCTCTGCTCTTGTTCATTTTTTTCTATATCTGATTGTATATATTTTTGCCACTCTTATGTTCTAACTTATACTGTGTTGTGTTTCTCTTTACTTATATAGCTATAATAAAAAAATAAAAAAATAAAAAATATTTTTTTTTGCCAGCGGGGGGGGGGAGGGGGGGGGGCTGGGGGGGCGCTCGGAGGGGGGTCTCGCTCGGGGCGTAATTCCATGTAGAACCGCCACTGTGTATGTGTTCTGTTGCCCCTCCAGCTTCGCTGTTGTGCAGGCGAGGGACACAAGAGTTTAGGTAAACTTCCCCTGTTTTCCTTACCCTGGACGGCTCTCTGTGTCACAGTAGCGGCCTGACCAGGAGGACAGACCCTGTGTATTATTACATCAGCAGGTGTGTCCTCGGTGCCTTATGAGATTATGTGTCTTTTAGATCTGGTCTCGCTGGGGGTATATCTGGCCTCGCTCGCTCCGCCTAAAGCATTAGGAGCAGAGCTCCCCTATGGGGCGGAGCTCCACGAAATAGAACGATAGTTAATGGAGGTAACTCCAGTTCTATGAGTGGAGCGGAGCCCCATAGGGTTGCAGGCCCAGCTCGACTTATTCAACCCGGCTGTATTTATACTTTTGGGAGGATGAGTGACAGCTGTCACCCCTTTATATAGGGCACCTGCGTGAGGGACAGGTGTGTATACATTTTGATCTTCAGTCATTGGCTGCACTAGGCAGCGGGTAAACCATTAGGAGCAGAGCTCCCCTATGGGGCTCCGCTCCACTCATAGAACTGGAGTTACCTCCATTAACTATCGTAATGCAAGCATTGACAGTTTATTACATACGAGACTCATTGTGACAGGTAAGATCTAATTTCGGTTTTAATGCAAGTTTTTTTTTCTCAACTACAATAGTTTTGATCACAGCTTTAAAAAATACCATTGAGTGCATTATGGTTGTAGTATAAATGATTAAACTCTCTGACTAAAAGTTCCCTGCCATTGCAACGCTCTCAAAGTACAGAACTGGCCTCCTTCACGTCCGCATACTCAAAATAAAGATCCCGTCGCTGTGCCAGCGGAACCATTCTCATTGCTCTTCGCTACGCAACGGTATCATCATGTCAGGAAGAGGCAAAGGCGGCAAGGGACTCGGTAAAGGAGGCGCCAAGCGTCATCGTAAGGTTCTATTTCGTGGAGCTCCGCCCCATAGGGGAGCTCTGCTCCTATTGGTTTACCCGCTGCCTAGTGCAGCTAATGACTGAAGATCAAAAAGTATACACACCTGTCATCACACAGGTGCCCTATAAAAGGGGGTGACAGCAGTCACTCGTCCTCCCAAAAAATTCAGCACGGGTTGTTCTGATTTTTGACGAGATTAAGAGTAAAATGAGCTTTTCCATGCCACCGTTGCCGCGCAAAGCTCTTTTAAGAGCTCAATGCGGTGCCGTTTTCTGGAGGCCGAAGGGGACCGCCACGAATTTTGTTTCGTGTGTCTGGGACCTCGGCACGCCAGAGACGGCCTGGTGGATTCCCCTGCGTGTACCGAGTGCGCCAGTCTCTCTAAAACGGAGAGACATAAGCGGCACGAGTATTTCCAGGTGGAAGAGCCCCTCGCGGACGTGGGTCTCCGCCCTGCTCTCCGATGAGGAGAGCTCAGGGTCGGATGACCTAGGCCTTCCCGAGGTGGCGGGCGAGACAGCTCTAGGGCAGGACCCTCCTGTGGAGGAGTTCCTGCAGAGCGTCTTGCGCTCGACCCCCCTCTCCGTCTCTGAGGGAGCAGGGGGCGTGTCGAGCTCGGCCTCAGAGGAGGACGGGGAAGCGGCTCCCGCCCCCCCCCGCCTCCTCTCCTCTGTCTAGGAGCGCTGACTTCCCCATCCTAATTGCCCATGCGGCGAGCATCATGGGTGTCCCCATGCCGGTCTCCCCTCCTGTGGAGCAGGACGACCCATGGGATGTCGGGCCCTACGCCAAGAGGTCCAGACCGACCCGTCCAGCCTGCCCCGCCATGCCTAAACTGGCTAACTATGTCGAGGGCTCGTGGGACGCGCCGATGGCAGCCAACGCGCCTGTTAAGGCGCTTTTGCCCTTTTCCCGGGTAGACGGGATGCTGGAGGCTGTAAAGGCCGGCCCCCCCGCCCCTAGAACCATCGCTGGTGGCGTACCTGGTTCAGGGAGCGAGCGCGTGGTCAACCAGCAGGAAGGCGACCCTGCCAAGCCCTCGGGACAGGCTGACGACCTCTCTGGCCGATAAGGTCTATGTCTGGGGAGCGCAGGCGGCAGCTGCTTCCAGCAACGCCGCCTTGCTCATGGCAGCGGTCACTAAGCTGTCAACGGGAAAGACAGAGGGACTGTCTGCCGCGGAGGCATCCCTCGTGGCGAGGATGACATCGGCGGCCGTGTTCCTCGCCCAGGGGGCAGCGATTTGTTCAGACCGCTCGATGGCGAGCAGCGTGGTTATCCACCGAAACCTCTGGTTGTCCTTGACGGCCATGAGGGACGCGGATAAAAACCGCCCTCCTTAATGCCCCTGTGTCAAAGGATGGACTCTTTGGGCCGGCAGTCGCCTCGGCCTCCGAGCGATTCTCCCGGTTGGAGGCGGAGAGGAAGCACCTGTCAGGGCACATGCCCTTGCAACGGAAGCCTCCCGCCGCCTCTTCTTCCCTGGCCTCGGCCGGGACGTCGCAGGGCAGGAAACGGCGCCCTCGCCGACCAGCAGCGGCGAGCAGAGATGCGGCTGCAACTCAAGCGCCCCACCCTCCATCGACGTCTGTGCCGCACACCACGGCTCCAGCGGAGAGGACGGGTTTCGCCCGTCCACCTGCCCCTGCCTGGCGTGGTGGCCAGAGCAGGAAGAGAAAGGCGTGACTGGCGGCGGGGATCGACGCTTCGGTCCCCCCAATGTGTTTTGATGTAATAAAGTTTGATAAGGAGAGGCTGGTACCTCCACAATACTTTATCCAAGAAAGACATATATTCCAGTCAGTGCCTCTTGTGAGCCCGACCGGTACAGAGTTGAGCACTCTTACTGGTGTGGGATCATCTAACGAGTTGGTCTCGGTGCGTGAGTTTTATTCAACTAGCGACGCCGGACCGTCATGCACTATGACTGTAGCAGAATCTGGCACAGCTAGCAAGCGTGTGGCCAGACCGCTACCCGTCTCTACGCACCATGGACACAGCGTGTGGCTCTGTTGTCACGTTACAAGAGCCATCGCTGCGGCTGTGCGCCCAGAGCTCTGACCGTGCTGTGAGACCTTCCGAGGCTCATAACGACGACAGAGCTCAGACCTCTCTTGATCAGGGGGCGCAGCCCCAGCCCTTTCGAGTCGACCCCACCTTGGGCTGTACCGCCATTTCGGTGCACAGCGGCGGCTGGGGTCAGACGAGAGTACGGCCGTTTCCTGTCTGCGGCTCCGCAGCTGATCGCACGCCCGCTCTCTCTGCGTTATGCAGAGTGGCGAGAGTCATGCTCACTGCCAAGCTGGCTAGACAGGATACTGAGAGAGGGTTATGCCATCCAGTTTTTGCGGGCTCCCCCTCCTTTCAGAGGAGTGAGGGAGACACGCTTGTCCTGCCCGCTGAAAGCACTCGCGCTCCGGAAGGAGATTACGAGCTTGCTGACCAAAGGGACGGTGATTCCGGTCCCCAGAGATCAGGAGAACTCGGGTCTCTACTCCCCTTATTTTTTGGTTCCCAAGAAAAACGGGGGGATGAGGCCGATTCTAGACCTGAGGGTGCTCAACGAGAGTGTGGCCAAACGGCCCTTTCGTATGCTGACGATAAAGCGTTTGCTGACTTGTGTACAGCGGAACGACTTTGGGATCAGCATAGACCTGAAGGACGCGTATTTCCATGTGCCTATCAAACCGAAGCACAGGAGATTTCTGCGTTTCGCCTTCGAAGGGAAGAAGTACGAGTACACGCGCCTGCCGTTTGGGTACGCGCTGGCTCCTCGAACTTTCTCCAAGTGCGTGGAAGCAGCTCTAGAACCGTTACGGCGGAGAGGAATATGCATTCTGGCGTACCTCGACGACCTGTTAGTTCTGGCTCAGTCTCCGGACAGAGCTATCCAGGACGCGACCTCACTGGTGAGCCAGCTCAGCCAGTTGGGGTTCGCTGTCAACTGGGAGAAGAGCGCTCCATGGCCGGCTCAAACAGTTTACCTACCTAGGTATCCATTTGGACACTGTTGGGATGAGAGCCAGACTATCGGCACCACGGAGAGAGGCTATTTCGATAGCTCTCCGCACGTTCCGGGTCTCACGCACAATCGCCGCGCTATCGGTGATGTCCCTGTTGGGGTTGATGGCGGCGGCGCATGTAGTAGTGCCTTTAGGCCTGTTATACATGCGCAAGCTGCAGAGATGGTTCGCTCAGCTGCGGTTGGATCCGGTGCGACACCGCCGCAGACTGCTAGTGATACCGAGATCAGTCAAGGCCGATCTGGACCATTGGAGAGACCCGCGCGTCATGACGCGCGGAGTCGACATGGGCAGAGTGACAGCCCTCTACCCGGTCTTTACGGATGCGTCCTTGACCGGGTGGGGTGGAGTGTGTCGGGCGGGGCTCGATAGGAGGGAGATGGGAACCGTCAGAGACGCGTCACATCAACCTCCTGGAGCTCGAAGCGGTTCGACTGACGCTGTGCCATTTCGAGTTGGTGTTGAAGGATCAAGACGTTCTCGTCAGATCCGACAACAGAGCGACGGTGGCTTACATCAACAGGCAGGGAGGGGTGCGCTCTCCATCACTTCATCGCTTAGCGGAGGAAGTGTGGACTTGGGCTTTCACGCACCTACGCTCTCTGAGAGCGCTGCACATTCCAGGTCTGCTCAACGAAGGAGCGGACCTGATGTCAAGGGGCGGCCCGAGAGAGGACGAATGGAGGTTTGAAACCGTCCATCGTGTCTCTGATCTGGGCACGCTTCGGCCGAGCACAGGTGGATCTGTTTGCGTCACGAGCCAACACACAGTGTCTTCTGTGGTTCTCGCTGCGCGCACAGGACAGACCTCCACTTGGAGTCGATGCGTTCGCGCACCGTTCCTGGCCGAGAAGTCTGCTATACGCGTTTCCACCTCTGGCCTCCATCCTCCCCCTGCTGGCTCGGGTGAGGTCGGACGGGCTGTCGGTCATTCTGATAGCCCCCGATCGCCCCGGAGCCCCGTGGTTCCCGGAGATGATGGGGATGCTGGTGGGCGGGCCTTGGCCCATACCTCACCAGATGGATGCGCTCTCTCAGGCCGGGGGCCTGGTGAAGAGCCCTCCAGTGATCGGAGGCCCTCTTATGGCTTGGCTACTGAGAGGGAACTCTTAGAGCGCAGGGGTCTGTCTGATGCTGTCATTCAGACCATTCAGAGTGCACGCGCACAATCTACTGCTAGAGGGTACGCGTTGCGCTGGCGAGCCTTTATGCAATGGTGTGGAAAACAGAACCTTGACCCGGTCTCATGTCCGGTCTAAATGTTCTTGTGTTTCTTACAATCGTTGTTTGACGAGGGCTTAGCCGCGAGCACGGTTCGTGTTTACGCGGCTGCTATTTCGGCATGTCACGAGGGGTTCGCCAAAACGACACTGTTCAGCCACCCGCTGGTCAAGCGTTTTCTGGCTGGGGTGTGTAGGCTCAGGCCACCTCCGAGAGCGTCAACACCTACATGGGATTTATCCCTGGTGTTAGACGCTCTGTGTGGACCACCTTTCGAGCCCTTAGACGATGTGTCATTACGTCTGCTTTCTCTCAAAACGAGTCTGCTCCTCGCTTTGACTACGGCTAAACGAGTGAGCGACTTGTGCGCTTTGTCAACACGCGCGGATTGTTTGATCATCTCGGGTGATCGAACAAGAGCAGTGTTGCGTCCTAACCCGGCCTTTATCCCCAAGGTGATTAGCCGAGCGTTCAGGGCACAGAGCTGCGAACTGAGAGCTTTTTTCCCACCTCCGCACAGCGGAGAGGAGGAAAGACGCTTACATAGCCTGTGTCCAGTGCGCGCTCTCTCGCGCTATCTGGAATGCACAGCAAGCATCAGATCTTCTCCCCAGTTACTGATCTGCTACGGTGGATCGAGGGCTGGCTTGCCACTCTCCAAACAGAGACTTTCTCACTGGCTCTGCGAGGCTATTGGTCTCGCGTACGAGTCTATGAGATGTCCCGTGCCACCTGGCATTCGGGCTCATTCCACCCGAGGAGTGGCGGCATCAGCCGCCATCCTCAGGGGCGTAGGAGTGGAGGAGATTTGTGAAGCGGCGTCTTGGTCGTCGCCTTCACCATTTGTGCGATATTATCTGTTGGACGTTTCCTCCTCATCTTTTGCGCATTCTGTCCTCAGCATGGCTGGTGGATCAGGTGTAGCGAGATGACAACTCGCGAGGTTCCTTTGGGCCCTAGATGCGAGTTGTTCTTGATGATGGTTATATCGCCAAAATGTAGGACAGTCAGACATTCTCAGTGAGATGTCTATACTGTATGTGTTCTGTTGCCCCTCCAGCTTAGCTGTTGTGCAGGCGAGAGGAACGACAGGAATTTGTGAGTGAGCTCCCTCCTGTTTTCACCCTGGACGGCTCTCTGTGTCACAGTAGCGGCCTGACCGGGAGGACAGACCCTGGGTATATTTTACATCAGCAGGTCTGTCCTCGGTGCCTTGTGAGATTATGGGTCTTTTAGATCTAGTCTCGCTGGGGGTATATCTGGCCTCGCTCGCTCCGCCTAAACCAATAGGAGCAGAGCTCCCCTATGGGGCGGAGCTCCACGAAATAGAACGATAGTTAATGGAGGTAACTCCAGTTCTATGAGTGGAGCGGAGCCCCATAGGGCTGCAGGCCCAGCTCGACTTGTTCAACCCGGCTGTATTTAATACTTTTGGGAGGACGAGTGACTGCTGTCACCCCCTTTTATAGGGCACCTGTGTGATGACAGGTGTGTATACTTTTTGATCTTCAGTCATTAGCTGCACTAGGCAGCGGGTAAACCAATAGGAGCAGAGCTCCCCTATGGGGCTCCGCTCCACTCATAGAACTGGAGTTACCTCCATTAACTATCGTTACCTCCATTAACTATCGTTACAATGACACTTCCCACTTAGTATAATCCAGAACCATATAGGGAAATAGTGTTTCTCTATGGCTCTGATATGCTCTAGCGAGAAAACTATGTAACGGGTGGGGAAAAAATCTTGATAATTTGAGTGAAATGAACGTAATTTTTCAGATTGGATTCAAACTGATTGATATGTGATTGGCGCCTAAAACCAGGAGTGACTGAATGGAGAAAGAGAGGGGAGGGAGGGAGTCAAGGCGACCAAGTGCGCCTTCTGGGGAAGAGAGAATGGCTCCACCCCCG
Source organism: Mallotus villosus (assembly GCA_903064625.1). NCBI lineage: Eukaryota > Metazoa > Chordata > Actinopteri > Osmeriformes > Salangidae > Mallotus > Mallotus villosus. The sequence continues at coordinate 19,206 of CAEFZP010001039.1, forward strand.
AGTTTGTCGCTAACTACGATTGGATCAAGACCCAACCGACATTGTAACCAATGAGCGACGTTTGCCGTCATCTATGCTATAAATACTGTGCTCCAACTGACGGATTCTACAACTCGTTTGTAACATACATATAGTCAATATGAGCGGAAGAGGCAAAACCGGAGGCAAAGCCAGGGCTAAGGCCAAGACCAGGTCATCCCGCGCCGGACTCCAGTTCCCTGTAGGTCGTGTTCACAGGCTTCTCCGCAAGGGCAACTATGCGCAGCGTGTGGGAGCTGGGGCACCCGTCTACCTAGCAGCCGTGCTTGAGTACCTCACCGCTGAGATCCTGGAGTTGGCCGGGAACGCAGCTCGTGATAACAAGAAGACCCGTATCATCCCCCGTCACCTGCAGCTGGCCGTCCGCAACGACGAGGAGCTCAACAAACTTCTCGGTGGCGTGACGATCGCTCAGGGTGGAGTGCTGCCCAATATCCAGGCGGTGCTCCTCCCCAAGAAGACCGAGAAGGCCGTTAAGGCAAAGTAAAGACCGAAACTTCGTTACAGCTTCCCCAAAGGCTCTTTTAAGAGCCACCCACTACACTCTTCAAAAGCGCATTGTCTTAACCCTCCTGTTCTATTTCGTGGAGCTCCGCCCCATAGGGGAGCTCTGCTCCTATTGGTTTACCCGCTGCCTAGTGCAGCTAATGACTGAAGATCAAAAAGTATACACACCTGTCATCACACAGGTGCCCTATAAAAGGGGGTGACAGCAGTCACTCGTCCTCCCAAAAAATTCAGCACGGGTTGTTCTGATTTTTGACGAGATTAAGAAGTAAAATGAGCTTTTCCATGCCACCGTTGCCGCGCAAAGCTCTTTTAAGAGCTCAATGCCGGTGCCGTTTTCTGGAGGCCGAAGGGGACCGCCACGAATTTTTGTTTCGTGTGTCTGGGACCTCGGCACGCCAGAGACGGCCTGGTGGATTCCCCTGCGTGTACCGAGTGCGCCAGTCTCTCTAAAACGGAGAGACATAAGCGGCTCGAGTATTTCCAGGTGGAAGAGCCCCTCGCGGACGTGGTCTCCGCCCTGCTCTCCGATGAGGAGAGCTCAGGGTCGGATGACCTAGGCCTTCCCGAGGTGGCGGGCGAGACAGCTCTAGGGCAGGACCCTCCTGTGGAGGAGTTCCTGCAGAGCGTCTTGCGCTCGACCCCCCCTCTCCGTCTCTGAGGGAGCAGGGGGCGTGTCGAGCTCGGCCTCGGAGGAGGACGGGGAAGCGGCTCCCGCCCCCCCCGCCTCCTCTCATCTGTCTAGGAGCGCTGACTTCCCCATCCTAATTGCCCATGCGGCGAGCATCATGGGTGTCCCCATGCCGGTCTCCCCTCCTGTGGAGCAGGACGACCCATGGGATGTCGGGCCCTACGCCAAGAGGTCCAGACCGACCCGTCCAGCCTGCCCCGCCATGCCTAAACTGGCTAACTATGTCGAGGGCTCGTGGGACGCGCCGATGGCAGCCAACGCGCCTGTTAAGGCGCTTTTGCCCTTTTCCCGGGTAGACGGGATGCTGGAGGCTGTAAAGGCCGGCCCCCCGCCCCTAGAACCATCGCTGGTGGCGTACCTGGTTCCGGGAGCGAGCGCGTGGTCAACCAACAGGAAGGCGACCCTGCCAAGCCCTCGGGACAGGCTGACGACCTCTCTGGCCGATAAGGTCTATGTCTGGGGAGCGCAGGCGGCAGCTGCTTCCAGCAACGCCGCCTTGCTCATGGCAGCGGTCACTAAACTGTCAACGGGAAAGACAGAGGGACTGTCTGCCGCGGAGGCATCCCTCGTGGCGAGGATGACATCGGCGGCCGTGTTCCTCGCCCAGGGGGCAGCGATTTGTTCAGGCCGCTCGATGGCGAGCAGCGTGGTTATCCAGCGAAACCTCTGGTTGTCCTTGACGGCCATGAGGGACGCGGATATAAAACCGCCCTCCTTAATGCCCCTGTGTCTAAGGATGGACTCTTTGGGCCGGCAGTCGCCTCGGCCTCCGAGCGATTCTCCCGGTTGGAGGCGGAGAGGAAGCACCTGTCAGGGCACATGCCCTTGCAACGGAAGCCTTCCGCCGCCTCTTCTTCCCTGGCCTCGGCCGGGACGTCGCAGGGCAGGAAACGGCGCCCTCGCCGACCAGCAGCGGCGAGCAGAGATGCGGCTGCAACTCAAGCGCCCCACCCTCCATCGACGTCTGTGCCGCACACCACGGCTCCAGCGGAGAGGACGGGTTTCGCCCGTCCACCTGCCCCTGCCTGGCGTGGTGGCCAGAGCAGGAAGAGAAAGGCGTGACTGGCGGCGGGGATCGACGCTTCGGTCCCCCCAATGTGTTTTGATGCAATAAAGTTTGATAAGGAGAGGCTGGTACCTCCACAATACTTTATCCAAGAAAGACATATATTCCAGTCAGTGCCTCTTGTGAGCCCGACCGGTACAGAGTTGAGCACTCTTACTGGTGTGGGATCATCTAACGAGTTGGTCTCGGTGCGTGAGTTTTATTCAACTAGCGACGCCGGACCGTCATGCACTATGACTGTAGCAGAATCTGGCCCAGCTAGCAAGCGTGTGGCCAGACCGCTACCCGTCTCTACGCACCATGACACAGCGTGTGGCTCTGTTGTCACGTTACAAGAGCCATCGCTGCGGCTGTGCGCCCAGAGCTCTGACCGTGCTGTGAGACCTTCCGAGGCTCATAACGACGACAGAGCTCAGACCTCTCTTGATCAGGGGGCGCAGCCCCAGCCCTTTCGAGTCGACCCCACCTTGGGCTGTACCGCCATTTCGGTGCACAGCGGCGGCTGGGGTCAGACGAGAGTACGGCCGTTTCCTGTCTGCGGCTCCGCAGCTGATCGCACGCCCGCTCTCTCTGCGTTATGCAGAGTGGCGAGAGTCATGCTCACTGCCAAGCTGGCTAGACAGGATACTGAGAGAGGGCTATGCCATCCAGTTCATGCGGACTCCCCCTCCTTTCAGAGGAGTGAGGGAGACACGCTTGTCCTGCCCGCTGAAAGCACTCGCGCTCCGGAAGGAGATTACGAGCTTGCTGACCAAAGGGACGGTGATTCCGGTCCCCAGAGATCAGGAGAACTCGGGTCTCTACTCCCCTTATTTTTGGTTCCCAAGAAAAACGGGGGGATGAGGCCGATTCTAGACCTGAGGGTGCTCAACGAGAGTGTGGCCAAACGGCCCTTTCGTATGCTGACGATAAAGCGTTTGCTGACTTGTGTACAGCGGAACGACTTTGGGATCAGCATAGACCTGAAGGACGCGTATTTCCATGTGCCTATCAAACCGAAGCACAGGAGATTTCTGCGTTTCGCCTTCGAAGGGAAGAAGTACGAGTACACGCGTCTGCCGTTTGGGTACGCGCTGGCTCCTCGAACTTTCTCCAAGTGCGTGGAAGCAGCTCTAGAAACCGTTACGGCGGAGAGGAATACGCATTCTGGCGTACCTCGACGACCTGTTAGTTCTGGCTCAGTCTCCGGACAGAGCTATCCAGGACGCGACCTCACTGGTGAGCCAGCTCAGCCAGTTGGGGTTCGCTGTCAACTGGGAGAAGAGCGCTCCATGGCCGGCTCAACAGTTTACCTACCTAGGTATCCATTTGGACACTGTTGGGATGAGAGCCAGACTATCGGCACCACGGAGAGGGGCTATTTCGATAGCTCTCCGCACGTTCCGGGTCTCACGCACAATCACCGCGCTATCGGTGATGTCCCTGTTGGGGTTGATGGCGGCGGCGCATGTAGTAGTGCCTTTAGGCCTGTTATACATGCGCAAGCTGCAGAGATGGTTCGCTCAGCTGCGGTTGGATCCGGTGCGACACCGCCGCAGACTGCTAGTGATACCGAGATCAGTCAAGGCCGATCTGGACCATTGGAGAGACCCGCGCGTCATGACGCGCGGAGTCGACATGGGCAGAGTGACGGCCCTCTACCCGGTCTTTACGGATGCGTCCTTGACCGGGTGGGGTGGAGTGTGTCGGGCGGGCTCGATAGGAGGGAGATGGGAACCGTCAGAGACGCGTCACATCAACCTCCTGGAGCTCGAAGCGGTTCGACTGACTCTGTGCCATTTCGCGTTGGTGTTGAAGGATCAAGACGTTCTCGTCAGATCCGACAACAGAGCGACGGTGGCTTACATCAACAGGCAGGGAGGGGTGCGCTCTCCATCACTTCATCGCTTAGCGGAGGAGAGTGTGGACTTGGGCTTTCACGCACCTACGCTCTCTGAGAGCGCTGCACATTCCAGGTCTGCTCAACGAAGGAGCGGACCTGATGTCAAGGGGGCGGCCCGAGAGAGGACGAATGGAGGTTGAAACCGTCCATCGTGTCTCTGATCTGGGCACGCTTCGGCCGAGCACAGGTGGATCTGTTTGCGTCACGAGCCAACACACAGTGTCTTCTGTGGTTCTCGCTGCGCGCACAGGACAGACCTCCACTTGGAGTCGATGCGTTCGCGCACCGTTCCTGGCCGAGAGGTCTGCTATACGCGTTTCCACCTCTGGCCTCCATCCTCCCCCTGCTGGCTCGGGTGAGGTCGGACGGGCTGTCGGTCATTCTGATAGCCCCCGATCGCCCCGGAGCCCCGTGGTTCCCGGAGATGATGGGGATGCTGGTGGGCGGGCCTTGGCCCATACCCTCACCAGATGGATGCGCTCTCTCAGGCCGGGGGCCTGGTGAAGAGCCCTCCAGTGATCGGAGGCCCTCTTATGGCTTGGCTACTGAGAGGGAACTCTTAGAGCGCAGGGGTCTGTCTGATGCTGTCATTCAGACCATTCAGAGTGCACGCGCACAATCTACTGCTAGAGGGTACGCGTCGCGCTGGCGAGCCTTTATGCAATGGTGTGGAAAACAGAACCTTGACCCGGTCTCATGTCCGGTCGAAATGTTCTTGTGTTTCTTACAATCGTTGTTTGACGAGGGCTTAGCCGCGAGCACGGTTCGTGTTTACGCGGCTGCTATTTCGGCATGTCACGAAGGGTTCGCCAAAACGACACTGTTCAGCCACCCGCTGGTCAAGCGTTTTCTGGCTGGGGTGTGTAGGCTCAGGCCACCTCCGAGAGCGTCAACACCTACATGGGATTTATCCCTGGTGTTAGACGCTCTGTGTGGACCACCTTTCGAGCCCTTAGACGATGTGTCATTACGTCTGCTTTCTCTCAAAACGAGTCTGCTCCTCGCTTTGACTACGGCTAAACGAGTGAGCGACTTGTGCGCTTTGTCAACACGCGCGGATTGTTTGATCATCTCGGGTGATCGAACAAGAGCAGTGTTGCGTCCTAACCCGGCCTTTATCCCCAAGGTGATTAGCCGAGCGTTCAGGGCACAGAGCTGCGAACTGAGAGCTTTTTTCCCACCTCCGCACAGCGGAGAGGAGGAAAGACGCTTACATAGCCTGTGTCCAGTGCGCGCTCTCTCGCGCTATCTGGAATGCACAGCAAGCATCAGATCTTCTCCCCAGTTACTGATCTGCTACGGTGGATCGAGGGCTGGCTTGCCACTCTCCAAACAGAGACTTTCTCACTGGCTCTGCGAGGCTATTGGTCTCGCGTACGAGTCTATGAGATGTCCCGTGCCACCTGGCATTCGGGCTCATTCCACCCGAGGAGTGGCGGCATCAGCCGCCATCCTCAGGGGCGTAGGAGTGGAGGAGATTTGTGAAGCGGCGTCTTGGTCGTCGCCTTCACCATTTGTGCGATATTATCTGTTGGACGTTTCCTCCTCATCTTTTGCGCATTCTGTCCTCAGCATGGCTGGTGGATCAGGTGTAGCGAGATGACAACTCGCGAGGTTCCTTTGGGCCCTAGATGCGAGTTGTTCTTGATGATGGTTATATCGCCAAAATGTAGGACAGTCAGACATTCTCAGTGAGATGTCTATACTGTATGTGTTCTGTTGCCCCTCCAGCTTAGCTGTTGTGCAGGCGAGAGGAACGACAGGAATTTGTGAGTGAGCTCCCTCCTGTTTTCACCCTGGACGGCTCTCTGTGTCACAGTAGCGGCCTGACCGGGAGGACAGACCCTGGGTATATTTTACATCAGCAGGTCTGTCCTCGGTGCCTTGTGAGATTATGGGTCTTTTAGATCTAGTCTCGCTGGGGGTATATCTGGCCTCGCTCGCTCCGCCTAAACCAATAGGAGCAGAGCTCCCCTATGGGGCGGAGCTCCACGAAATAGAACGATAGTTAATGGAGGTAACTCCAGTTCTATGAGTGGAGCGGAGCCCCATAGGGCTGCAGGCCCAGCTCGACTTGTTCAACCCGGCTGTATTTAATACTTTTGGGAGGACGAGTGACTGCTGTCACCCCCTTTTATAGGGCACCTGTGTGATGACAGGTGTGTATACTTTTTGATCTTCAGTCATTAGCTGCACTAGGCAGCGGGTAAACCAATAGGAGCAGAGCTCCCCTATGGGGCTCCGCTCCACTCATAGAACTGGAGTTACCTCCATTAACTATCGTTGTGTTCCGGTCAAAAGTGACCGATTTACTAGTTTGCCACTGAAAAAATGTCATGACTTTGTTCACACAGGGTATCTAAACAGCCAAAACATTTTTTAAGAATTCATTCATCATTAAAATGTGGGTGTTTGATTTAACTTTTGTACACCCATGGTGTTCCCGGTTAAAAAGGACCGGTCAGTAAAAAGAATGGGTAAGACTAATAAAAATAAATAAAAATGTGTTCAGGCACACACCCATACAACAGATGGACACACTTGTGTCCATGAGGCCTACAAGCCATGAATGGCAAACAGAAGTTTAAAACTTGAATTGTTCGCAACAACTTAAGTTGCTAAAAAGATGTAACACAACATTAGTTGACAATATATGTATTATTATGGTATCACTATTATCATGGTCGTCACTTTTGACCGGGAACACAAAAGTAGTGAACAAGAAACGAACACAACAGGAGGGTTAAACTTCTCACTATAAGGTTGTATTAGTCTTGGTCAATTAAAGCCACTATCAATAATGGAACAAGACGCCACATTGGAACCACTTTCCCTCACTAAGTAAACCTACATGGTTTGCTGTGCTGGTCTTTCTGCATTTCACGCAAACATTGTAGCAGCCGCACTGGATTCCCTTAGGAATGGCAAGGATAATGCTGGATTACATTGGGCCATTATGCGCAGTAATGTGACATCATTTAATACTGTATTTAGGTTCGGGTTGTCAATTGGGGTGAACAAGGTCTATTTTAAACGCAAGAATGAATTTCGGCCGCATGTTTATTAATGTACTCATTCATTAGCCGACTACGTGCCCGCCACTGGGCGCAGCTGTGCGAAGGAACAGGGCGGAGCCAGAAGGTTTCAAGTGTGGGCGGGAACGAACGCTAGGTCCCCGCGTCCAATTGCCAAAGGAGAAGGCGTCGACGTTCTGCCAATCAGTCTGCTCGGGAAATAAATCCAATCAGCAGACGACAAGCCGACCATATAAACTTGTACTTACTCTTTCTACCAGGACTCATCTTCTACTCCAAGACGAGAAGACAAGCATCATGGCCAGAACCAAGCAGACCGCTCGCAAATCTACCGGCGGCAAAGCCCCGAGGAAGCAGCTCGCCACAAAGGCCGCTCGTAAGAGCGCGCCAGCTACCGGTGGCGTGAAGAAGCCCCATCGTTACAGGCCCGGGACCGTGGCTCTGAGAGAGATCCGTCGTTACCAGAAGTCCACCGAGTTGCTTATTCGTAAGCTGCCTTTCCAGCGCTTGGTGAGGGAAATCGCCCAGGATTTCAAGACTGACCTGCGTTTCCAGAGCTCCGCAGTGATGGCTCTGCAGGAGGCCAGCGAGGCTTACCTGGTCGGTCTGTTCGAGGACACCAACCTGTGCGCCATCCACGCCAAGAGGGTCACCATCATGCCCAAGGACATCCAGCTGGCCCGCCGCATCCGCGGAGAGCGCGCCTAGACTACCGTCTTTGATTTCGCAACCCACAACGGCTCTTTTAAGAGCCACCTCACTGTTTAAACAAAAAGACCAAATATCTTCCCTCTTTAACGTGCTAGTCATGCATTTTTAAACGTTCTTAGGACCAAGTTATTATTTATGGTACTTGAAATGCAATCTAGGATCAGGGCTTTTTATTTTATCAGCGGCAATTCATAAATGTCACTTCCAAGCAGAACGATGCCATATGTACTACCATGTTTACCAATCGCGCCCAATATGGCCGCCCAAACTGCCGATTTCAATGAGAAAAAGAGACAGATGTCGTTGTATATGTAACGGAGTTAGAACCGTGAAACTCACTCCTCAGGTATGCAATGGGCCACCCCCGCGAATGAAGAGCTAGTTTTTCTCTGGCTTAGTTGGTAGTGGTGGCGCTTGGGAAGCCAGAGGTGGCGAGTTCGACTCCCGGTAGTAGTGATCTCCCGGTGATTAGGGATGGGTATAGTTAATTTTTATCGATATCGATACCATTTTCGAGACTGCTTAACGATTCGAGTCTTTATCGATACCACTATCGATACTTTTCTATTTGGTGGAAAGAAAGACGAGACAATAAATTCTTAAGAGAACTGTTATTGCTATTATTGCAAATACTGTGAAAAAAATATATACATAACTAAAATAAATATTATGCTTTACATAACAAAAAGAAAAAAAATAATTTACAGCTTTTCTTAACAGTTTTTCTGCAGAAAAATTAGCACGTCTGCCTTGTCAGATCCTGGATCCCCATCCCTAATCCTTACTCTGGCTAAATCTAAATCTGTCCACTACAGATACTATCCACAACCTGGATGAGTAACTAGACTGTGGTTGTTTGACGAAAAGTGACATTGTCAAGCTCATTGACTTTATGAAAAGTTGAACACGTTTCAACGAAAGGCACCTGATATAGCTAAATTACCCTAACCAAACCTTCCGTATCTTACCCCTATTTTCTTCTGTCTGTTTTTGTTCAACACGATGCACGAAGCATCCCACAGAGCCAGTCAGTCGCGGTGACTGTTTTGAATGATCAGCAGCGATGGAGACTAGTCTGTACTTACAAACACTATGCTCGTAAATAATTTTAGCAGTTTGCAGCGCACACATCAAATTTTAGGGGCATATGCGAGTTGGGCTGTGTATGACCGACTGTCCCTGCCTGGATGTGTGTGTGGGTGTTGTTGTGTGTATGACTGTGTGTATGTTGTGTGTGTTGTGTGTATGCTGTGTGTGTGTTGTGTGTATGTTGTGTGTATGCTGTGTGTGTTGTGTGTGTGTTGTGTGTATGTTGTGTGTATGTTGTGTGTATGTTGTTTGTGTGTGTGTTGTGTGTATGCTGTGTGTATATGCTGTGTGTATGTTGTGTGTGTGTTGTGTGTATGTTGTATGTTGTGTGTGTTGTGTGTATGCTGTGTGTGTGTATGCTGTGTGTGTGTTGTGTGTATGTTGTGTGTATGCTGTGTGTGTTGTGTGTGTGTTGTGTGTATGTTGTGTGTGTGTTGTGTGTATGTTGTTTGTGTGTGTGTTGTGTGTATGCTGTGTGTATATGCTGTGTGTATGTTGTGTGTGTGTTGTGTGTGTGTTGTGTGTATGTTGTGTGTCGTGTGTATGTTGTGTGTGTGTTGTGTGTATGCTGTGTGGGGGGTCTGAGGGGGCAGTATGTGGAGGTTAAGGGGAAGGAGACGCTGGTGCATTCCTACCTGGGGGTGCCGTTTGCCAAGCCACCTGTGGGCCCCCTGAGACTGGCCCCGCCCCAGCCCACAGATGGGTGGGAGGGGCTAAGAGACGCCACCAAGCAGCCATTCATGTAAGCAGAGTCACACATACATTATTCATCTTGAGGATGTATCTAGTGTTGATAAACAGATGTGATCACACGTCATTTGTACCTGTACAGCCACTACGGAGCAATAATATTCTGCATCATCCACATTAACAAGATATTGCAAAGTAACATCCAATATAAATTGGAGGTCTTTATCGTTCATCTCCACCCAGGTGTATTCAGAACAGACAGTTATCCTTTGTTCTTGCTGCGTTGGGTCCAAGAACACATCCACAACTTTGGAGGCGACCCTGGTGCTGTTACCATATTTGGCGAGTCTGCTGGTGGAATGAGTGTATCACTACAGGTGAGGATCCGAACATAGGACACACACTAATAAGCCCACATTCGTGAATACCTTCCCAATGTTTTGCTTAAATTGTTGTGCTTCACTCACCAGCTCCTGTCCCCAATGTCCATTGGCCTGTTCCATGGTGCCATAGCTCAGAGTGGTACTGCTGCCATGGCCGGCCTTCAGAACATCAAAGTCAAAGTCAAAGTCAGCTTTATTGTCAACACTTCACATGTACAAGACATGTAAGGGAGTCGAGAAAAACGTTTCCCCTATCCCGCGGTGAGCATATAAAAAGTGCACAGGCACAAACAACAATATACGAGACAACACTAAAAATAGACAAGATAGACAATGACATAAAATATAGGAGTTTCTCTATGAATATAGTAAATAATTGTGCAAAAAGGCAGTCAATACTGGCAGCAAAGTGTCATGTAGTATAGTGCATTTTTAAAGATAGATAAATATCAGCTAATTTAGTCTTTATGGTGTGTATTATAGTGCAAAGACAGTTAAGAGGGGAGAGAATTTAGCTTCCTGACAGCCTGGTGGATGAAGCTGTCTTTGAGTCTGGTGGTGCGGGCAGGTAAGCTCCGATACCTTCTCCCAGAGGGCAGGAGGTTGAACAGACTGTGAGCGGGATGGCTGGCCTCGCTCACAATCTTAATCGCTTTGCTGGTGAGGCGGGTGTTGTATGTGTGTTGCATGGAGGGGAGTGGGGCACCGATGATCTTTGCAGCTGTGTTAACCACGCGCTGCAGTGCTTTCCTGCTGTATTCAGCGCAGCTCCCGCCCCACACGGTGATGCAGCTGAACATGATGCTCTCAATGGTGCCTCGGTAGAATGTGCACATGATGGATGGGGGGGCTCGTGCTTGCTTCAGTTTGCGGAGGAAGTAGAGGCGCTGATGGGCTTTCTTCGCCAGTGATGCAGTGTTGGTGGTCCAGGAGAGGTCGTCGCTGATGTGCACCCCCAGGAATTTGGTGCCGCTCACTCGCTCCACTGCAGCACCATCGATGGTCAGTGGTGGGTGCTCAGTGTGGCGTCTCCGGAAGTCAACAACAATCTCCTTAGTTTTGCTGACATTCAGCAGGAGGTTGTTGTTGCTGCACCATGTGGTCAGAAGGTTGACCTCCTTCCTATAGTTGGTCTCATCGTTCTTAGTGATGAGACCCACCAGAGTGGTGTCATCCGCAAACTTCACCATGTGATTAATAATAATGCATTTTATTTAGAAAAGCGCCTTTCAAGTCACTCAAGGACACTGTACATCACACACAATAAAACACACAATGAAATATACAAAAAAACGTGATAAAATAGACACATAAGGACAACATAATAAGTTAAAATACATAGGGCAGAATGGCAGGAAGCATGGAGGTTAGAGAGAGTAGGCAGTCCGAAACAGGTGGGTTTTTAGTTGTGCTTTGAAAATGGGAAGAGAGTCACAGTTTCGGAGGTCGGGTGGTAGAGAGTTCCAGAGCTGGGGAGCAGAGCAACTGAAGGCTCTGCCCCCCATAGTGCTGAGGCGGGCAGGGGGCACAGAGAGGTGGATGGAGGAGGAGGATCGAAGGGAACGGGTGGGGATGTTAATGTGCAGGAGATCAGAGAGGTAGGGAGGGGCGAGGTTATGGATGGCCATGAATGTAAACACTAGGAGTTTGTAATTAATGCGGTGGGTTACGGGGAGCCAGTGGAGCTGCTGGAGGACAGGGGTGATGTGATGGTATGAGGGGGTCTTTGTGATGATGCGGGCGGCAGAGTTTTGGACCAGTTGTAGTTTGCGGAGGGACTTATGGGGGAGGCCGAAGAGGAGAGAATTGCAGTAGTCCAGACGGGAGGTGACGAGGCTGTGAACAAGGATGGCGGTGGTGTGGGGGGTGAGGGAGGGGCGGAGTCTGTTGATGTTGCGGAGATGGAAATATGCAGTGCGGGTAATGGTGTTGATGTGAGAATGGAAGGAAAGTGTGCTATTGAGGATGACACCCAAGCTCTTAACCTGAGGGGAGGGGGAAACTGAGGAGCTGTCGATGGTGAGAGAGAAGGTATTGACTTTCGCTAATGTGGATTTAGTACCGAGGAGGAGCATTTCAGTTTTATTGCAGTTTAGTTTAAGGAAGTTTGAGGTGAACCAGGTTTTTATTTCGGAGAGACAGTCGGTGAGGGAGGGGGGTGGGAGTGAGGAATTGGGTTTGCAGGAAAGGTAGAGCTGGGTGTCATCAGCGAAGCAGTGGAACTGGATATTGTATTTGCGGAGGATGTGGCCGAGGGGGAGGAGATAGATGATGAATAGAAGAGGCCCCAGGACAGATCCCTGGGGCACACCAGTAGTGACTGGGGAGGGATTGGAGGTGAAGGATTTAAGCTGGATGAACTGGGTGCGGCCTGTGAGGTAGGAGTGGAACCAACTGAGGGGGGTGTGGGAGAGGCCAATCGAGGAGAGTCTACTGAGAAGGATGGGGTGTGAGATGGTGTCGAACGCTGCACTCAGATCGAGGAGGATGAGGATGGAGAAGGAACCAGAGTCAGCTGCAATGAGGAGATCATTAGTGATTTTGATGAGGGCGGACTCTGTGCTGTGACGGGGGCGAAAACCGGACTGGAAAGGCTCGTAGAGTGAGTGAAGGGATAAGTGGGAGTGAAGTTGGGAGGCGACAATCTTTTCTAGGATTTTGGAAATGAATGGTAGGTTAGAGATGGGGCGGAGGTTACTGAAGTTGTTGGGGTCTGAACCGGGTTTCTTTAATATGGGGGTGACAGCGGCAGTTTTGAAAAGTGAGGGGACTATTCCAGATGAGAGTGAGGAGTGAATGATGGCGGTGATGAGAGGGAGGAGGGAGGGGAGGCAGGATTTGACTAGGGTTGTGGGGAGGGGATCAAGCTGGCAGGTAGTGGGCTTAGATTTGAGAATGAGAACGGAGAGGTCGGAGGCAGTGGGGAGAAGAAAACTGGCGAAGAGATGGCAAGTAGGGGGAAGTGCAGGTGGGGAGAGAGGGGGGGAATTGGGATGTAGGTGCTGATGAATGGTGTGGATTTTCAGATTGAAATAGTCCAAGATGGAATTGCAGGATTCAGTGGAGTACAAGTGGGGGGGGGAGAGAATTGGGTGGGTGGAGGATTTTTTTGAGAACCGAGAAGAGGGTTTTTGAGTTACCTTCATTGGTTAAAATGAGGCCGGAGTAGTAGGTGGATTTGGTCAGGGATATGAGGTCCTTATATTGTGCAATGTGGGAGGTGTACATGTCATTGTGGATGGTGAGACCGGTTCGTTTATAAAGTCGCTCAAGTTGACGGTTTTTAGCTTTCATGGACCTGAGCTCGGGGGTAAACCAGGGGGCAGATGTGGAAAAGGAAACAGACCGGGTTTTTAGGGGGGGCGATAGAGGTGAGAGTGTTTGTGAGGCAGGTGTTGTAAAGAGTGACGAGTTCATCAGGGTTTGAGGTAGAGTCGGTGGTCGGAAAACTGTCAATGAGGGAGCAGAGGGTGGCAATGTTAATGTTCTTGATATCGCGAAATGAAATGAGGCGGGGCAACTTGATTGTGGAGAGGCGGAATACAGCTTTGAAAGTGAGGAGGGAGTGATCTGTGGCGGGGAAAACATCAGCAGTGGGCTTGGAGGGGGTGAGACCGGAGCAGCAGACTAGGTCAAGAGAGTGGCCTTTGATATGGGTGGGGAAATCAATCAGATTATGTAGTCCAAAGCTGTCAAGACAGGATGCAAAGTCTCTGGTGAGAGGCAGGTTGATATTGTCCATGTGAATATTGAAGTCCCCCAGCAGAATTACGTTGGGTGAGAGAGTGGATATATGAGTGAGCAGAGTAGAGAATTCACTGATAAAATCACTGTGTGGCTTGGGGGGGCGGTAAAATGTAGCAATGATGGTAGGTGAGGGGCCAGGAAGTTTAAAAACAAGGCATTCAAAAGAGCTGAATGCAGGCACAGAGACGGGCAGGACTTTCCACTTCTCACGGTGAATTACCGCGAGACCTCCCCCACGGCCGTTGCCACGGGGACGGCAGATGTAAACAAAACCGGGAGGAGTTGAGTCGTTGAGTGTGGAAAAGTCACTGGGCTGTTGCCAAGTTTCAGTTAAAAAGAAAAAGTCAAGCTTACGGTCAGTGAGGACGTCTTGGATGAGATGACCTTTGCCGGTGAGAGAGCGGATGTTGAGGAGACCGAAGTTGACAGCGGAGGAGTCGAGTTTGACGGTAGCATTAGCCGACCTAGCTAGGCTGGCTAATGCATGATGGTTGACGGTGCGGCCGGAGTTGAAGGGAGAGCGACGAAAAGTGGACCAGGTGGAGTTGATGTACTGGAATTGTCGCTGGGCTGGACATGTCTGCGGGACCCGCGGTGGATGTAGCGTTGGATGTAGCGCCGACGAGGGGGACGAGCGAGGTCCGGGTGATGGTGCAGCTCCGGAGGTGGGGGCTCCAATACATCCAAGCGGGTCGCGAGAGGGTCTGTGATGGAGTAGTGGAGTAGTCCTGCCACAGGATGATGGCAGAACAGGAATACCCAGACCAGTCCAAAGCAGGTGAGAGAGTTGTGGGGCCGCATGATGAGGCAGGAACCAGGTAAGCTTAGAAAGCCGGTGTCGCGACAGCCGGTTAGCAACTAGCTACCGGCGTTAGCCCGTAGTGGTGGATAGGGGTGCCGGAGCTAGCTGTGCGAGATAAAATGTTCACGCGACACTACTACTACTAGTCCTACTACTACTAATACTACTGCTACTAACGTTACTACTATTACAACTTATTAATACCCAGCGAGCAGCGGCAACAAACATGCCAGCGTACACTCGACCGGAAGAACGGTGCTGTAGGTTGTTGTGCATCGACCCTTGGTGTGCATCGACCCTCTACCCATGACCAAGGTGATTTCCCAGCTCAGCCCTGTACACTTACAGTACCATTCTCCCAGCACTCACAGTACCATTCTAATGAGTTAAATACATAGATAATGGGACAGATGTAACTGAAGAAAAAGTCAAGGAAATTATGTAATAACTGTGTTTTTGAATGATCATATTGACCCCTCCTCCCCCAGATGGCAGCCAACTCATCTGGCTGTGACATCACCAGTACTGAGAAGATTGCAGAATGCATGAAAGTCGTAGGAAAGGAGGCTTTATTGACCATTGCTGAGGTAATACTGAACACCACTAACCCTAACCCTAACACCATCAAATCTGCTCCATGCACACTCTTTGGTAAAAACAAATGCTAGTAATCAGATTTTTCAGATTTATATTAACCGTTTGTATAATCTGTCCTGCTGATATGTGGTACGTTACCTAGCTATTGTCCCATTATGAATATGTAATGCGTGTTACATCTTTAACCATAACTCAATTTTCAAGGACCGAATGATGAGATTTCTTGTCACCGTGGATGGGCACTTTCTCCCCAAGCCAGTGGAGGAGCTGTTCCAAAACCAGCAGCTTCACAAGGTTCCCTTCATGACAGGCGTTACCAGTGATGAGGGTGGCTTTATACTGATTCATTTGGTAAGTATGTTAATAGAAAATGAAATATTTTCCACGATTAGTCAAGTGTTTGTAGGACAAAGTTGGTGAATCGTTTGTGTTCCTCCCACAGTTCTTTAATCCTCCAAACTGGACAGAAGGAATGGGCCGGGAGGAAGTCCTAGCTTTACAATCTTTGCTCTTCCTTGATGTAAGGAAAACACTACCAGATCCCGACACATTGGATTACTGTCATCATCGGTCAAGCCAGACATGTTTTCTCTTTCTTGCAGCCTGAAGATCACTGGCTAACTCAGTTAGTGGCAGATGAGTACCAGGGAACCTCTGGAGATCGGGTGAAAATCAGAAATGGCTTCACTCAACTCATGGCAGACTTTATGTTTATTATTCCTGTTATTAAGACAGCAAATGCACATAGAGGTAGGTAATACTTGATTAGGTAATAATACAGTAATACTTGAGTAAAGTGCAGTACTACCAAAAACCCATAATTGGAGATCCAACCTTGTACTCCCAGATGCGGGTGTCCCTATGTACGTGTATGAGCTCCAGGAACCTCCCACTTTCCTGAGGAAGTTGAGGCCCAGCTTTGTGGGGGTGGATCATGCAGATGACATCATATATGTGTTTGGAGTCTGCTTTGTGAAAGGCTTGGAAGGTAAAAGTGTCAAAACCTCAAATGGCACTGCTCCGTAAGACGAGTAGAACTGTGTATGTCGACTTTCTCTCTCTCTTTCTCAGGACGATGCATGGAGGAAGATGAACGGATAAGCTTGACTATGATGAAGTACTGGGGTAACTTTGCTCACACAGGGTAGGACCATGTTGTCTTTTCGTATTTCTTCTACATTGGACATTTGTGTGATTTTATGTAATTTAGCGTGTGGTCTGGTTTAACTACCCTTGTGGGGACCAAATGTCCTCACAAGTACTGTGTTTTATAGAATATAGCCAGCACCGTGTATAAGCCACACCCCTAAAATTTGAGTTTTGTTAGCAAAACGGAGTACTAGCCGCACAGGAATCTACTGTGCAGTTCCAATCACAGAAAGTTACTGAAGCATCGGCTTATTTGAGTAGCCTGACAATAGCGATTTTACACAAGTAAACTATACTCTGTAGTTGACAGCTTGGATAGAGATCTAACTAGACAACATTCCCAATCAGGGTGAACACTCAAATAATCTACTATACCATACTATAGACCATAGTTTTACACACATCAAAACAAAACGAACACAACAATAGAACTCCAAACAATGTTTATTTAACTCAGCTAATGCCCTTAATTTAGTAGCTTTTCAGCTTGCCGCAGGGTATTCTGGTTACCAAGAACAATGCACCAGTAGAGGCGATCTTACAGCATCACACTTCGGTTGTGGATAGTCCAGAAATAAAGCCAAGTCACTCAGTTAGTGGCAGAATCGATTGTTATGTTTACAAAATAATTGTAGATATAGTATTAATGTATCTAGCTTGCAAATCCCGAGGATAGCCTACTGTAGCAGACCTTTCTATGTGACATCGGACAAGGGTGTTTTGTCCCTCGGGAGTTGCTGTAGGCTTGATACTGAAAGGCAAGCATTAGGTGCGTTCGACATGACCTCGCTTCATACAGCGCTGCAGCCAGCTGCAGGCGGCTGACTTGAAACAGTGAATTCTGGTTAGACTTTTTGTCCGACTTGAGACGGCGCCGAGGCTAGGTCACTGTGACGTAGCCATCAAAGTACCGTGAGATCGATTCGAGAACTGCCGGCTGTGTAGCCGAGCGCATTTTCTCAAGAGCAACTGCACGGCTTCAAATGACGACACAGCTATTTCATAATTGGCCAGACTCACACACGACAACTTTGACGCTTGTTTTGTAATTATTCTGACACCTTCAGTTTCGCCAATGCTCAAACCCGGACCAAACTATTTGATTGAATAAAACATTTGTTGAAGACAGGGTTTTGGGCTACCTCTTCTACTAACGGAAAGACTAAGTTCAATTATAAAATATAGCTGCAAGCAGCAATGAGGTGGCCAAGCAGTCATATGACCCAGAAAACGTTTTAGGCATCCTCAGAACAGTGTTCGGAACGCATGCAGCAAGTTTGGTGCGAATCCATCAAAGATTTGCTGAGCTACGACCCAACTTCCTGTTTGATGGCTTAACTGCACATTTTGATTGGCTGTAACGGGCAAACGGTTTGGAAAATAAAAAAAACATGTGATGGGCTTTGTGAGGCTTGGTCTGAAGATAATCTCTACCAAATTTGGTGAAGATTTGACAGCATGTGTAGGAGTAGTAGAGAAAATACGTTTTTTTCAGTAATTCAAAATGGTGGCCGCATCATTTTGGCTGTTATCAAAAATGATCTTGGGTCACACATAGGATGTCTCAAGATATCATGAGACAAAGGAATTACTTAATAAAGGCAAACAAATCAACAGTTATTGGCCAAAACACCTTTTTGCTTCCTGCGGCCACGCCCAGTCATCATATGACACCAAATTGATTGGACATCCTCAGAAGGGGGTTCCGAGTCATCACACCAAGTTTGGTGTTGATTTCTCAAAGTTATGCGGAGATATGACCCAACTTCTTGTTTGGTTGCTTTGTTGACGCTTTTGATTGGCTGTACCGGAAAAACGGTTTTGAAAATAAAAAATTTATAGTGCGGGTTGGTCTGACGATGATGTGTGCCAAATCTGGGGAAGATTGGACAAAAATTGATGGAGGAGAAGCGAAAAAACATGTTTTCTTAAAATTCAAAATGGCGGAAAATCTATATAACCGGAAATTGACGTCATAGGGTGTGTTGAACTCGTCTTGACCCAGGGAATCCAATGGTACCTCATCTTTGAAGATCGGTCATACGGTTCAAAAGTTACATGTGTAAACACAAGTCCAACTTTGACCAGTTGGTGGCGCTAGAGTGCTCAAATGGGAGACATGAAACTTGTTGAAAGTAAAGTCGGGCCTGCCCTTAATGAGTGTGCCAAATTTCTCAACTTTTTAGCATACGGTTCTAGGGGCTGCCATAGACTCCAATGGGAGAGGAAGATGAATAAATATAGCTGCAAGCAGCAATGAGGTGGCCAAGCAGTCATATGACCCAGAAAACGTTTTAGGCATCCTCAGAACAGTGTTTCGGAACGCATGCAGCAAGTTTGGTGCGAATCCATCAAAGATTTGCTGAGCTACGACCCAACTTCCTGTTTGATGGCTTAACTGCACATTTTGATTGGCTGTAACGGGCAAACGGTTTGGAAAATAAAAAAAACATGTGATGGGCTTTGTGAGGCTTGGTCTGAAGATAATCTCTACCAAATTTGGTGAAGATTTGACAGCATGTGTAGGAGTAGTAGAGAAAATACGTTTTTTTCAGTAATTCAAAATGGTGGCCGCATCATTTTGGCTGTTATCAAAAATGATCTTGGGTCACACATAGGATGTCTCAAGATATCATGAGACAAAGGAATTACTTAATAAAGGCAAACAAATCAACAGTTATTGGCCAAAACACCTTTTTGCTTCCTGCGGCCACGCCCAGTCATCATATGACACCAAATTGATTGGACATCCTCAGAAGGGGGTTCCGAGTCATCACACCAAGTTTGGTGTTGATTTCTCAAAGTTATGCGGAGATATGACCCAACTTCTTGTTTGGTTGCTTTGTTGACGCTTTTGATTGGCTGTACCGGAAAAACGGTTTTGAAAATAAAAAATTTATAGTGCGGGTTGGTCTGACGATGATGTGTGCCAAATCTGGGGAAGATTGGACAAAAATTGATGGAGGAGAAGCGAAAAAACATGTTTTCTTAAAATTCAAAATGGCGGAAAATCTATATAACCGGAAATTGACGTCATAGGGTGTGTTGAACTCGTCTTGACCCAGGGAATCCAATGGTACCTCATCTTTGAAGATCGGTCATACGGTTCAAAAGTTACATGTGTAAACACAAGTCCAACTTTGACCAGTTGGTGGCGCTAGAGTGCTCAAATGGGAGACATGAAACTTGTTGAAAGTAAAGTCGGGCCTGCCCTTAATGAGTGTGCCAAATTTCTCAACTTTTTAGCATACGGTTCTAGGGGCTGCCATAGACTCCAATGGGAGAGGAAGATGAATAATAATAATAAGAAAAGGTAGAAACACATATGTGGCTTCGCAGCTTCGCTGCTTGGCCACCAATAATAATAAGAAAAGGTAGAAACACATATGTGGCTTCGCAGCTTCGCTGCTTGGCCACCAATAAAGTAACGTAAGCAAACAGCGCTTGATCGGCCATGACTGACATCAACGCAGCAAACCACGAGAAGCTAGAATGTCCAACTTCACAGAGCCGTTTTCAACTCCTCCCCGACTGCAAGCGGCTACTCTCGCCGGTCGTTTCATGCAGCCGCAGTTCATGTCGAACCCACCTATTACGTGAAATCAGTGAGGACTGTTTGAATGGGGAAGAGCAGTGGTCAAATACAAGTTATGAAAAGAGACCGCGTCCGTGTCTTATTATCCACATGATAATATACAAATATATCTAAAATGATCTCGGTTACACTACCAAAGTTGAATTAGTAATGTTGTTAGCGATGCTAGCGTTATTTAGCTAGCTAGCCTATAACATTTCACTGGGTCTTGCAGCTGTTTGATTAACTGAAATTATTATGAAATGTTATGTTCTACTAGCCATTTGCCTACCCTAGCAAGTCACTGTATTTACAAGCCCTGGTAGTGTAACTGAAACTACACCGTAAAATATTCGAAATATAAGCCGCACAAGAAAACTGTAAAATCGGAGTACAAGCCGCGGCTTATTTTCCGTAAAATACGGTATAGTGAAATATGAAAAACTTGACCTTGTGGGGCCCTTTTGCTGGGACCCAGAACTTCAAATGCATTTTCAGGGTGTTTTGGGCTTTTAGAGTTAGGGGTATAAATAGGGTTAGAATTACATTAATAGTTAGGGTTAAGGGTTAGTGGTTTAAGATAACACATTTTGGAATGGAAGTGAATCGTGGGCCCCACAAAAAAAATAATTGTGTGTGTGTGTGTGTGTGCAGGGATCCTAATGGAGCAGGTCTGTCTCAGTGGCCACAGTACGGGGCAGAGGGGGATTACCTGGGGATAGGGTTGGAGCAGGTGGCTGGTCAGCATCTGAAGAGGGAACGCCTCATCTTCCTCACCCAGACCCTCCCAGAGAAGATCCGGCAGATCAAAGAGGAGAAGGAACATAGTGAGCTGTGAGCTCAACCTTACTTCTTTTGTTTGTGAAGAGGTCTGTCCTTAAACCACTGATCAGTTAACAACAATAGATAATGATTACTTTTCTATATTTCTATACTATTGGGAATGTTCTGAATATAATAAACAACGTTTGATCTATACCTTGCAATATTAATCTCATGAGCGCATAACCCTTGGTTATGTCCAGGAGAGAAATATGCCTATCTATTAATTATGTTTATTGTATCATTGATAAACTGTTATTATTCTGTTTTATTATGCCATAGCCAAAAGTTGGGTCTTTGTAAGGTCTGACTATGAAAGGCCTGTGTCGCTGATGTAAGTCAAGAGGTCACAATATTGCCAAAGTGTATAATGCCATGCAACTTTGAATGAAGAAAATATTCAGCCATTTCATTTCATATCTAAAGACCTAAACAAAAGTGATCTAGCATACAGTGTCCTTTTTCAGTGTCTGCAAGTGTGTTAATTCTTGCCATATTGTGATACAGGGTTGTTGTTAGATATAACGCTCTACTGGGGCACAGGCCCCTATTCATATCCCTTTTTTTTCTTCCAAGCTTGCTGTGCACAATGCACTACTCGGCTATAGAAACTCTCCTTGCTTAACCCACTATACAACAGTTCAGGGACGCAAGTTTGATATCAACTTTGGCAGGGACATCAATAGTTAATGCGAGCGCACATATTTCTTTCGCATTCATTTGAGTGCAAATACTGTTTTTTGAGCTTCATGTAATATTGTTTTTATGTTATATTCAAAATAAGAGGATCGGTATAGGCCTATAATTTAGAAACTACCTCAATTCTGACTTGTGTGCAGAGTCTGACACCTGGACTTCTGTGTGCGTGCTGCAGTGGCTATTTGGCAAGCTCAGAAGAGTGCGCTAACATGGAATTCTGCCGGCATCGGTATGTGCTTTGTGATTTTACAAATGCTGATTGGGATAGGCCTACTGTGTTTATTTTTCCCGGCATTATCAATCTAAATGAATGCACTGACTAATACAATAAATTGTTAAAACTCACAATAGATTTTACTGGGGCACAGCATATACTGGGGCACGTGCCTCAGTAAAAAGGGTGTAACGACGCCCCTGTTGTGATACCATATACTCTCTTGATTTTTTAAATTGTCTTTATTGTCCTCCATTGACGGTACCAAGCTCCACCCTCCCTGTAACATGTTTTTAGCATATTACAGAACTCTGGGATTACATTGTTGATTACATACATTTGGAATGTATGCTCCATCATTCTGGAATGTCTAATTATGCAGGTCTGCCCTGCTAATGGTATTAAACAAATCATGTTTTATATTGTGTATTATTTCATGGATAACCTGCACAATTAATCAAAACCACAATTGATTTACAAGCCCTTTTGCAAGTAATGTCTTAAAGAGCTTCACAGATGCCCATACAATGACACCAACCTAAAGCCCTCAATGAAGACAAGGGGAGAAACTCCCAGTTAAATGAATGTTTTAATGGGACGAGTAATTGAGGGAGGGGTCCTCTCCAGAGGTGAGTCTGGAGGTGAAGCTTCATTCAGAGGGATACACTTCTCAGGTTTAATCCATGTTCCTGAGAGCTCAGTCGGGTCGATATTCGTTATCAAGTCATTAATCATAATGGCTTTTGCGGATATGAAGTTCAGGAGTCCACATTTCCTTAACAGGTTCCGTGACAGGAGATGTCCTCCAAGTTCAATGCTGCTGCTGAGAGCACAACTGGGCAATGGGGAGGTTTCATAATGATTTGATGAAACCCCTTTGTGCTGCCTTCGGGTCATTGTAACGGCCGCACGCAGTTTATATAATTTGTATTAACTAGAAGAACAATTTTTCTCTGAAATTTGGCGAGCCCGCTTATTTTGTGTGCAAAGTAAGACATTTCTGCGCACATATTTGTGAGGCAATGTCAATGAATGTGAGTCATTGTAGCGATTTAAACATAGTTTGTGATGGTTTTCAGTGAATCGAGATAATCTGTCTACGTAGCTAGCCGAGCTGTTCAACTGTAGTGGAGGCAGGTTCCAGAAGACTACCCGAACAGAAGCTAGTAGTGAGTGAATATGTGAACACAGACAGACTGGACTGAGGGTTTTTAATTTTTTAATTATAGATAGAGAAGAGTGGCAAAGCTGCAAAGCTCCCTGAAGTCAGATGTGAGCAGTTCAACAGGTCAAACAGTTTTCCAGCAGAACGAGGCCGGGTGCCTTTACAGGTTTACAGAGCCACAATACTTCTCTAAGGGTCATTCAGATAGCAGAGCGGACGACGATGATTCAGCGATTTGAGCAATATCCAAAAACAACAAAACCAAAAATCAACTCAGTTGTGATGCCAGTATGTGTTACACAATGAACCCAAAGTCAAGTCAAAACTACACATTAAAATGTGTTCTTTTTGTAATATATAGCCTATATATTTATCTCTATATATTACTTTTCCCACTTCCTGTGGAGTTTGTTTAGCAAATTTGAGCAAAGCTGCAGTTGGGCACAAAAAGACTGCGTCTTGATAAGACCTTCTCTACTCTGCCCTGTGAAGTGCACTTGGAGTAGGAGAGACACAGCACCCCACCTGCTGGTCATGGAGAGACACAGCACCCCACCTGCTGGTCACGGAGGGGGAGAGGGCAAGTCAGCGTGAAAGAACCAACACATTCAATTCATGAGAAAGCAGGAGTGGATCATTCTTCTGACTGGTACGCCTTCAATCCACGTAGACTTCCTGGTTATGTCAACGCTCATTACAACTACATAATCGACGGAATTAGTACTGATCTGCATACCGACCTACCACTCACCTCACACACAGCCGAAGGGACTGCAATCAACAAAGTTCCGCTACAGACGCTGTAGGTTCAATGAGTGCCTGGGGATCTAAGTGAACAGGGTACATTGCCTGTGCAATAACCTGACCAAAGGCCACAATGTTATCAGTCTTTCTACTGGCCATCGCAGCTACAGGTGATAAGACAGTGTAAGTTTACCTGCCTACAGGTAGAAAGTTATTTCACTCTTAATATTTCGACAGGTATATTACAGACACCTAAAGAGTTTGGCTGTGGTTTGCACATGTCCCTTTGTAGGATAATAACAAAACAGTTAAAGTTATTCTATGCAAGTTAAGTGGGAGACAGTAGGACCTGAGTCCAGAGCAAGATCTTTCCATAAACAGTGTTTCACGGCTGTGTGAATAAGAGCAGGATAAACAGAACGCAGGATCAATCTGATCAAATACAGCATGCATACTGCTGTGGTCGTATGTGTCGGTGTGTGTTTAGGTGTGTGTGTGTGTGGGTGTGGGGGGGTGGGGGGGGCACAATAAGCATACAACAGCCCTTGTAATACCGTGTGGCTGTTTTTTAGAAGCATTCTGAGCAACACAGACATGGTACACACAACCGAATCAGAGGCACAGACTGACTGATCAGGACTAAATAAATAACATGAAAAAAGGCTGCTTAGGTTGAGGAGATCGGCGCATCATGTGACCTTTTGGCATGCCACAGCGTTCGAAACCGGGGCTGCAGAGGTGAGCTGGGAGGAGGCGGGCTACAAAAGTGCATGTATGGAATAGAGCGTGCCTGTGTCGTGTATGGAGTCGTCAGAACGTATGGGGACAGACAGGATCTTATACATACTGTACTGGACTGGAGCTCGAGCCCCTGGTACTAGTGTGTGTCTGCCCATCAGGACGTCCAGGACTGCATGTTGCGCAGCATGGCTTCGAAGCGCTCCATGCTGGGTGCGAGGGCGTTGGGCAGCTGGTCGGTCAGGCGGCTGTACAGGCTGAAGGACTTGAGCTCCAGCCAGATGAAGCCGAATCGGTCCTGGTCAAACAGGATGAAGAGGCCGGGCGTGCGCTCCGGGCTGGTGAAGCCGTGACCTGCGATCAGGCCGGTCCCGTAGAAACTTGGAAGAGGGGAACAGATTAGAAGGATTAATTTCAAGTTGTCATTTTGACGTGTCACTTGGGTTAGGGTTAGTTTTCATGTGTATTCATATCAAGGGGTCTTTTGTGAGGACTCACCACATCCTGCAGGTGCGGGGGTACACTTCGTTGCGGGCTATGACCCCTAGGGGGAGGACAAAGGGCTGGGGCTCCAGGGCTGGTGGGGCGCCGCTGTCTGGGTGGCTGCTCTCGGAGCAGGCTCCGTCCTCTGGACCAGGACCAGAGCGAGACCCAGGGCTGGACCCCCCAGCAGCCCCCTCCACAGCCTCCTGAGTGGCGCTTGGTTCCACGTCGGCCGCCGCTCCCTGCTGGCTTTCCCTCTGCGCCTCCTCGTGGGCGCCGAGCACCAGGCGCGACAGCTCCTCGACGCTGCGCTGCTGCTCCAGGTCGGGCAGGCGGACCGGCCTCCTCAGGTCCACGTTTAGGGTCAGCTGGCCTGCCGGGACGTTGGGGTCACCCTGGAGAGTCCGGAGGAGCAACGTGGAGGGGCATTGTTTTTAGGGACACACAAAAATCCCACAATCCAAGAATAATGTCAGGTCAGAGACGTAATTTTCTGTAACTTCAATGACCTACATTCCCCCCCCTTTTTTTTTCTTCCTTCACACCGACACAAGACTGTATGGTCCAGAACTGGAGATGTGGAGGAGGGAGGACTTACAGTGAGTTTGGTGGCTCTGGCCCAGGGCCCATGGAAGCTGAGCATGACTATCTCCAGGCCGTGGCTACCATAGGTGCCCTTGAAGAGGCCGGGCGCCAACAGGTCGGAGGGCAGTCGAGGAGGCATGAAGATCCGCCGGTACGTCAGGCAGTTACTGGGCGAGGGGAACACAAAGATGATGTAAAAAGGAAGGCCTACTCCTACTGGCTGCTGTAATGATGTAATATAGAAGCCCTATTCGTATTGGCTGCTGTAATGATGTAATATAGAAGCCCTATTCGTATTGGCTGCTGTAATGATGTAATATAGAGGACCTACTCGTATTGGCTGCTGTAATGATGTAATATAGAGGACCTACTCCTATTGGCTGCTGTAATGATGTAATATAGAGGACCTACTCGTATTGGCTGCTGTAATTATGTAATATAGAGAACCTACTCGTATTGGCTACTGTAATGATGTAATATAGAGGACCTACTCATATTGGCTGCTGTAATGATGTATTATAGAGGACCCACTCGTATTGGCTGGTGTAGATGAACTTCATGAGGATGAGCTCCTGCATGTGTTCATGGAAGATGTCCTCTAGGGTCCGACCCCACTCCTCCTCCAGCCACGTCCTGAACTCCTGCACACAAACAGCAAAATCAAAGTTGTGTAAGTAGAAACCAGGCTTGGCCCAAGGCCTGTTTCCCCAGGCAGGGTTAACTTCCCCATGTCTCGTTTACCCCCCCACACCTCACCTCCTGTCTTCCCCCCAGGCATGCGGTGATGGTCCGTCTGGTTGCATTTGGTTGAGAACTCGTCCTTCTTCCCCGTCTGCAGACGAGAGACGGGTCTGGTTAGAACCACAACAGCGAGGAAACGAAACCCATGTGTTGTCATGAACGGAGGCTAAGCAGACCTGAAAGACGTCGGCCGGACCTTCAGCGAAGCCCCTCACAATGACCACCATGTGAACTAGCGTTGGCCCACCTAGCTGCCCCCTCCTGCCCCATCCCCTGCCCTGAGAGGTGGGGGGACATCCAGACGGGGACTCACCTGGATGTCCCCCTTGTGAGGGCCCTTGTGTCCGTACATGCACTCCACCGAGGCCTTCTTGTTCTCCCACATGTGAATGCGGAAGAGCGGCCGTCGCCTCATGGGGTCTTCCACCCGGGGGTCGTGTGGGGGCAGGTACATCCAGCCAATGATGAACAGGCCATCCACCTGGAGGGGAGGGAGGACGGAGAGTTGGCGTAGAAGAGAGAGCAGGCGTGAAAAGATGTCCCCGCACCCTGATGATACGGATGACGATGTTTTCCGCCAAACATTTGCGTATGTAAATGACTTCTCGAGGATAGATTTGCGTTCGTTGTCGGTTCGTCCGGAACGTACCACCACGTTGAGTAGCCCGCCGTAAGGGCCGATGTCGGGTTGCCAGAGTCCCAGGATGTGTCGGTACGGGTTGTAGCACTGCAACGGTACACAGCAGCAAGGGGTTAATGAGCTCCGCAGCTAAACAAGGTTCCCATCGTGCGGTTAGAGCATCAGCAGTGCGGGGTTAACCCTGCGGACAGGGGGCTGTGGAAAAACGGGTTCAATCGTCAGAGGGAACCAAAAAAACAAACGTGTGTTTCTAGGGTGGCATCAACAACAGGAGCACGCAAGCGGGCCCACACGCAGAGGAAACAGGAAGTTATGGTGAAGGACCATGCTGAGTTGAACGGACACACATCAGAAAACACATCAACCTGTCTTAATGCTGCGGCTAGGCGTCACGACAAGGCAGTGACAGTCATCTGACACAGTGAACAGGGAGAAACGCAACACACAAACTCTTGTTTCACGACCTTACGTAGTACATACAGTGCATGTACAAGGCTCGGTAGTCCATGTGTTCGTAGTCAGGGAGGAGTTTCACAAAGCGTCCAGACTTGACCCGGGGGTTCACACCTGGACAGGTAAACCACAAGAGCATAGCCAGGGCTACTAGGGAGTGTGGGGTGTGGTGTGTGGGGTGTGGAGTGTGGAGCAGGGGCAACGTATTACCCTACTCAACTCAAAGAACAAACGAGTCTGATTATGACAAACAGAGAAGAAAGACAAACACTAAGGGAGGAGAGTAAGGTCAGGAGGGAAAGAGACGTGACCAACTCACGTTTAACATAGAGCTCTTTGCTGGACACACCCGCCACCTCCATCTTCCGAAGGTCTTCCCTCATGCCAAACTCTGCAGGGGAGAGGAATGGGGAAATGACAGTTCAAGTCTGACAGGCTCATACCTTCATTATGACAGAGCTCTAACATTAGAAGGACACAGATGTGACAGATTATCTGATAATGACACTCTTGTATTATAACAACCCAAACAATAACATGGAATAAAGATTAGCCAGACTATTATAATGTCCGGGTAGAGCGTCTCGAGACGTAGTTCTGTTCGACCCTGACTCAAGATGACCAGAAAGGTTTCATTTACAACGGGTGTGAGCTACCACCGTTGTATGCTTAGTCAAAAGGGGGAGGGGCCCCATGACCATTATTGTTTGCATACAGGGCAGGCTAAGGAAGTATTACCCTATCTAACCAAATAGATAGTTGTGATATGGTTGCAGAACAGAACGTTATGCAGCGAATAAACTACACTTTACTTTACGGACCCCTCGTGGACAGATCAATAGGAAAGCTTTTAGAGGAATTCGTTTTCTCGTGAACAAAAGCACGAGATATTGCTGGCTAAGCGCAAACTGTCAACAAAAAAAGCAGATCAGGCTAACCATCAGACATTTTCGTAGCTATTCGACCAAAATAATGAACTACTAATGCTTTTACTTGCAGTGTGTATTCGAGATAAATAAAGACTGGGTTTAGTTTTTCTTAGCTCCTGCAGGCGCTGCATTATTTACCGTCCGTACATCGCCTTCTCCAGATCGTTTCAGTATTGAGAATTTGCCTGAATTTTTTGCAGACAAGCGCTAGGTTTGGAAGCGCTGTGCCGGGGAGTGTGGAGAAGATTTCTACTAAAATCTCCGGGGGAAGGTCCAGCAACGACTGCGGTTTCGGCGGCCCGGTACCTCCACAGTTTCCTATCTCAAGTCTGTTGACACTAGCACGGTTACATTCAGTAGCCGCGTCATGGGCCACACTCGGGCCTGCCGCGGCAGAGGAGTGCCTAGGGCCGCTGCCAGTCTCGGCTCGAGTCTGGCCCACAATCCGCTCCTCTTCCTCCTCGTCCATGTCCATATCAGAGTCGCTTCCCTGGTCCTGTTGGTTTTGCCGCTGTCGCCGCCTGCACCTCCGCGACTGACCCACTCCGCAGAGCCTGGCACACACAGCCATCCGTAGTCACTACTGAGCTACATTACATCACCACAACAGCTGTGGGAGCTGCAGTGCCGATGATCTCCACCGTCCTTGCGTGCCTGGGTGGATACATGTGACGTAGGAATTCGTACACGGTACGCCGCCGCAACCAATGACTGCAGCTCTTGATAAAACTATTAGTGCAAGGACTTCAGTTCGATTCCCGTATTGAAAACTCTGACTGAATATTATTTAATATACTTTAAAAACGGAGGAGAGAGGTAACATACCAAAAATGTATATGAGAGAGAGAACAATGGTTGTGCTCGACGAAAGCTTGAACACACCCAATAATCAGACGATTTTATCGATACCCGGTATGGAAATCACTATTATCTTATTTGCAGACTTTTTTGTGTCCTGATTTGTGTCCCTATAGCCTATCCCACTCTTTCAGCAAGTCGCAGTGTCCCCAGTAAAAAGGTTTCCAAAAGAAATTGAAAAAATCGAGCTAGCCAGGAGTCGAACCTAGAATCTTCTGATCCGTAGTCAGACGCGTTATCCATTGCGCCACTAGCCCGGTATCAGCGATAGTAGTACTGGGACTATAAATACATAATTCATAAATCATATCTTTTCACACACTTTTTCACATACTATTATGCGATTGCTAATATTAGCTAAAGTGACTGAAGTTGCCATAAAACGTAACATGACACCGGACAACAACATGTTAACATGACTTTGTTTGCCTGACGGATGTAATACAATCTATTCCTATTTAAGTGGATAATAAAATAAGTGGTCACTTACTTTGATGCTTACTTGGACAATTGAATTGACAGTATACACTGACAGCCAACGGACTTCAATATATTTTCTGACAGAAAGCTTCCCAACGGACTCTCACAATGGAAAGAAGCGCCGTTATTGGCTGTATCCATTCTCACTCAAAGACGTGATTGGCCTAAATCCAATCCACATTGGACAGTATCATAATATCACGATTGGATGGTGAGATTGGAGTTTAGGCATCCGATCCTGCCCTGTATGATCCTGCCACAGGTACTGGCCCGGTATCAACACTTATATTACTGGGAGTAGGCTATAAATACACAATACATAAATCATATCTTTTCACACACTTTTTCACATAGCCTACTATTATGCGATTGCTAATATTAGCTAAAGTGACTGAAGTTGCCATAAAACGTAACATGACACCGGACAATAACATGTTAACATGACTTTGTTTGCCTGACGGATGTAATACAATCTATTCCTATTTAAGTGGATAATAAAATGAGTGGTCACTTACTTTGATGCTTACTTGGACAATTGTATTGACAGTATACACTGACAGCTCACAGACTTCAATATATTTTCTGACAGAAAGCTTCCCAACGGACTCTCACAATGGAAAGAAGCGCCGTTATTGGCTGTATCCATTCTCACTCAAAGACGTGATTGGCCTAAATCCAATCCACATTGGACAGTATCATAATATCACGATTGGATGGTGAGATTGGAGTTTAGGCATCCGATCCTGCCCTGTATGATCCTGCCACAGGTACTGGCCCGGTATCAACACTTATATTACTGGGAGTATAAATACACAATACATAAATCATATCTTTTCACACACTTTTTCACATAGCCTACTATTATGCGATTGCTAATATTAGCTAAAGTGACTGAAGTTGCCATAAAACGTAACATGACACCGGACAACAACATGTTAACATGACTTTGTTTGCCTGACGGATGTAATACAATCTATTCCTATTTAAGTGTATAATAAAATGAGTGGTCACTTACTTTGATGCTTACTTGGACAATTGTATTGACAGTAGGCCTATACACTGACAGCCAACGGACTTCAATATATTTTCTGACAGAAAGCTTCCCAACGGACTCTCACAATGGAAAGAAGCGCCGTTATTGGCTGTATCCATTCTCACTCAAAGACGTGATTGGCCTAAATCCAATCCACATTGGACAGTATCATAATATCACGATTGGATGGTGAGGTTGGAGTTTAGGCATCCGATCCTGCCCTGTATGATCCTGCCACAGGTAGGCCTACTGGCCCGGTATCAACACTTATATTACTGGGAGTATAAATAGGCCTACACAATCAGTAGCGGCTGGTGATTTTTTTTTGGGGGGGGGGCGCAGTTGGGCGGAGGGGTGGGGGTTGGTCGTTACACAGAACTTTTTTTTACATTAAATATATATGTATTAGCTATGTTGGATGCTGTCGTCCTCTCCTACTATTTCTTCAATGCCTAACGAATCTATCTCTTGACCCTGTATGTATGTTTGAGCAGCACTGGTTGAAGCCTGAAAATATTGTAAACAATGTTTGCATATATGCAGGTAGCAACGCTAGTGCTAAATAACTATTTTGCTTGTCGGCTAGTAGGGCTCATGAGACAGCTCACCAAAAGAACGATGGGGAAGCCACTTGTCTAGCAGATTAAAGACATGTTCGTAGGTACCTAGCGAAAAGTAGCCTCAACTTTCCTCGACTTAGCTACGATACTAATGCTGACGGGTCGCTGATATCGCATAGCGTCGTTGCTAACGTGTGATGTTATGACTGTGTGTGTAACACTGAATTACTCACTGAACAACCAGCTAACCAGCTCCGGAGAAGCTACGGGTGTACGTCCCGTAGGCCTACAGCCCATCATCCTTTGCTAGCTATGTTGCTCTCGTAGATACGTGATAATTATATGGGATGTGGGGGAATGATAAGGGGAGTGAAGGTCTCTGATTCGACGAATCAGATGTCAATATAAGTAAGAAACGATGTCATTGGCCAGGGGCGCACGAGTGTGCGCCCCGGCATCGCCCCTTTTTTCCGCCAATTACAAGCCGTTTTTCTCAAATGTATGAAAAAAGAATGAGAGCTCCCATTGACTTCCATTTGGCCGGCGCCCCTCCAGGGGGGAGTGGCTTATCTCAGTGATAACGAATGGCAATATATTATATTCGGTCACATTTAAGTGGTTGTTGACAGGGACTTACGGTCTCCCACACACATTTAACGCATTAACACAGTACATTTCTTATTTAAATAGTTTGGTATATCATATTTGTGAACGTTTTTTTTTATTTTTTTTACGAAAAATTCTAGGAGGGGCGGCGCCCTTGCGCCCTCTATGGACGCACCGCCACTGTACACAATACATAAATCATATCTTTTCACACACTTTTTCACATAGCCTACTATTATGCGATTGCTAATATTAGCTAAAGTGACTGAAGTTGCCATAAAACGTAACATGACACCGGACAACAACATGTTAACATGACTTTGTTTGCCTGACGGATGTAATACAATCTATTCCTATTTAAGTGGATAATAAAATGAGTGGTCACTTACTTTGATGCTTACTTGGACAATTGTATTGACAGTAGGCCTATACACTGACAGCCAACGGACTTCAATATATTTTCTGACAGAAAGCTTCCCAACGGACTCTCACAATGGAAAGAAGCGCCGTTATTGGCTGTATCCATTCTCACTCAAAGACGTGATTGGCCTAAATCCAATCCACATTGGACAGTATTATAATATCACGATTGGATGGTGAGATTGGAGTTTAGGCATCCGATCCTGCCCTGTATGATCCTGCCACAGGTAGCGCAACATGCAAGCAAGTGAATAAGTAAATGAATGTATGGCCGTTGGACGTTTATAATAATGTTTAGATATAAAAAACTCTTCGAACTTTAGGACATATCGAACACTAGGCTACTTGCTTTAGAGACATCGATATACGTAACCGTAACCAAGTGGTGGTGTCTCATTTCATAGGGCAATATGTCACTTACCCCTCAGTTAAGGGCTAGGGGTAAGGGGGGCCCTAGTTTGTAAGACTCCATTTTCAGGTAGCTAAATAAACATGTCGTAAGCACGTGGTGGGCGTTCCTCTTAACGCGCGGAATAGGGTTGCCAAATTTGTATGAAACCTTGTCCCGAGTGACAGTAGTAGGCCTACATAGGCACCCACACCTCATACAATGAAATGTTACCTCGTGAAAGTTGTATAAAATAAAATATTCATTTTTGAAATCTCGTGTACATCTCATCAGGCATTTCAAAGTATTATACATAGAGGAGACCACTAGCACTTCATGAGAGCGATTTCTGAACTGTCATCTGGCAACCCAGAACAACTTGTCCAATCACAGACATACAAACGCCAGACGAAAGACTTGTATAGGGAAGCGGGAATTTCATAGGAAATAAAATACATAGTTGGCTAATCTTACCCTGCAAGTTACATCACAGAAAAAGTAACGATTTTCATATTAGTCGATTCAGGTTAACGTACAGCATGAGGGCTGACGTGGAGAAGATAGTTTCCTTGTCCAACGATGAGAACATCAGCGAACTGGAGAAGTATTTGTCTTCACTGACAGATGAAAAGGTTTGACTATTAGCCTACGTAGCTAGTTATCTAAGAAGCCAGCAACACCTTCCATAGCTGCACACACGCATGCAGACAGTATGATCACTGTTAACCACGGTCTCTGATGGCTCTCCTCCTAGTTGATTACGATGGTGACTACCAGCGCGCTGAAAGGAAAAGACATAGCAGCGGTGATCAAAGGCATTTTCAAAGGTGACGCATGACAGCTTGCTAAGGTCTTAGTGGACTGGCTTGCATATTGTCTGTTCGCTAGTACACTTCAAAGTATGTATAAGTATGTATGCGTGTGTGTTTTGTGTCAGGTTCACCGCCAACTGCTGCTCAAGGGGCTACACGCAGGCTGCTAATCTACCAACACTGCATCCCGCTGTGTGAGTCGGGAGATCTACAGACGGAGGTCGCAGCTGACATCATCGGACTGCTCATGTTGGAGGTAAAATATAGTCGTCGTTGCGCTATAGGAGGGCATAAAAGACAAGCGTCAGGGGGTGTTATGAGAGCCTTTCACGTGCACCAAGGGTTGTAACGGACTCAGAGATCTACTGAGGTGGCTCTCATATTCTAGCAGGTTTTTAAATATCCTCCACACGTTCTTTACTTCAATGTGAAATAGCTGCCTCAACCTTTGCTCCTGGCCTCTCTCTCTCTCTCTCTCTCTCTCTGCGTCTCTCTCTCTCTGTATCTCTCTCTCCCTGTGTCTCTCTCTCTGTGCAGACCCACAGCCTTCCTGGACCTTCTCTGGTCGACCTGGCCTCTCTGTTTGTGGAGGCCATCAAGGCAGGCAAGATGGGCAGCGGCAAATCTCTGGAGCTGTTCCCCACCGTGCTCACAGCTTTGGCTGCCACCGACACGGTGTCCTACGGCAAAGGTAGCTCCGTGGATTAGGCAGGCCCCTGAGGAATAAATTACCTGCGTACCATCAAAGGGGAAATCCCCAGTCAGCCTTGGTTTACCACGGGTGTTTACATCGTCGTGCTTCGCTTTTCTCCTGTCCTTAAACCTAAACAGGAGAGCTGAATGGTGAAGAGTACAAGAAGCAGCTCATCAATAGTCTCTGCTCGAGCAGGTAAGCCCCTTCTCGAGAGCAGAGTTACTGGAAAGCTTTGATCAATCCTTCCTGTGTTGGCAGGTGACATTTTTTGCAGTCTATAGAAACATTTGTTCCTGAACGATGTTGCGTGTGTAGTGTTATGACATTTCCTACAGTATACGTTTAACATGTTTCCTACAGTTAGTAAAGACGGTGGAACATGTTCCCTCCAGTCTGTAGTATAGATGATTTAACATGTTCCCTCCAGTCTGTAGTATAGATGATTTAACATGTTCCCTCCAGTCTGTAGTATAGATGATTTAACATGTATCCTCCAGTCTGTAGTATAGATGATTTAACATGTATCCTCCAGTCTGTAGTATAGATGATTTAACATGTATCCTCCAGTTTGTAGTATAGATGATTTAACATGTTCCCTCCAGTCTGTAGTATAGATGATTTAACATGTTCCCTCCAGTCTGTAGTATAGATGATTTAACATGTATCCTACAGCCTGTAGTATAGATGATTTAACATGTATCCTCCAGTCTGTAGTATAGATGATTTAACATGTTCCCTCCAGTCTGTAGTATAGATGATTTAACATGTTCCCTCCAGTCTGTAGTATAGATGATTTAACATTTATCCTCCAGCCTCTGGTATGACATCGTTTGACACGTGACATGATACAACGTGTTTGTGCTGTGTTGCCCCCAGATGGGACCCTCAGTGTGTGATCCACCTAACCACCATGTTCAGGTAAATAGCATGATAAAACTGTCGGCATGGATACAAACACACATGTCCCCCCTGCTACCAAGTGTGCCCTTTCACTATCTGATGTTTCTTAGACATGGATTTGAATAGAAGTACAGTTTTCCCTTCAGGATTTGTTTTTAGCAGTGGGGGCAGGTCGTCCTATTTCCCCTAAAGCAATAAGGTTAGGCTACTAAAAAAGACACCTCCCACTCATAAAGTATGTTCTAAATGGCATAAATGATGCCAATTAATAATTGCTGAACAACTTATTGTAAATGGTCATTAGCCTAGCCTATCGATTAAGGTAGGCCACTCGAAAGCATGTACACTGTCTGCTTTATTTGATCTTGATAGGCTAAGCATTCTGTCAGCTCTTCTACCAGTTAGGGTTGCATGTTGAGCTTGATGTTGCTCTCCGAGGGAGCTGCCTTAAAAGAGGACGTGTTCCTCTCCAGGTGAACCCATATCAAGATGGGTAACGTAGGTGACCTCCTAAACCACCCGTCTGTCTGTCTGTCTGTCTGTCTGTCTGTCTGTCTGTCTGTCTGTCTGTCTGTCTGTCTGTCTGTCTGTCTGTCTGTCTGTCTGTCTCTGTCTGTCTGCCTGCCTGCCTGCCTGCCTGCCTGCCTGCCTGCCTGTCTGTCTGTCTGTCTGTCTGTCTGCCCCGTCTCCAGGGACGTTCCGCTGGCTCCAGAGGAACTCCACTTCCTGGTGGAGAAGGTGCTGAGGATGTTCCTCAAGCTGGACCTGCAGGAGATCCCCCCTCTGGTCTACCAACTCCTGCTGCTGGCAGGCAAGGTGTGTGTGTGGGTGTGGGTGTCTGTGTGTGGTTAGTTCATGTAGCACAGGGAACGGCTGTGCCTAAATGACCCAGTGTGGGTGTGTGCTTGTGGGTGTGTGTGGGTGTGTGGTTAGTTCATGTAGCACAGGGAACGCCTGTGCCTAAATGACCCAGTGTGTGTGTGTGTGTGTGTCTTCCAGGGCTGTCAGAAGACGGTCATGGAAGGAATCATCAGCTACTTCAAAGAGCAAGATCTTTGTCAGAAAGAGGAGCAGAAAGAAGGAGAGTGAGTGATCACAGTAGCGGACGGACAACTTCGTCATGCCGTCCACCTCAGCCGTTTGTCTTCATTTGTCATGCTCCACATCCGTTTCCATGAATCCCATACCTACGTCCCCTCTCTCTCTCTCTCTCCTTCTCTCCTTCTCTCTCTCTCTCTCTCTCTCTCTCTCTCTCTCTCTCCCTCTCTCTCCTTCTCTCTCTCTCTCTCTCTCTCTCTCTCTTTCTCTCTCTCTCTCTCCTCCAGGGGCATGGAGGTGGAGGTTCAGTCCATCCCTCAGGACCAGCTGAGGCACGTGGAGGGCACCGTCATCCTCCACATCGTGTTTGCCATGCGGCTGGACCATGAACTGGGCAGAGAGTTCCTCAAAAGCCTCAAGGTCTCCGACGCTGCGTCTTACAAACACCGCTATGACCCGGCCCGCTCACACACACGTTCTCTTACGCACTCACACGCTCCCTCACAAACCAGTCTGGGTCGTACACACTCACACGCTCCCTCACACACCAGTCTGGGTCGTACACACTCCCTCACACACCAGTCTGGGTCTTACACACTCACACGCTCCGTCACAAACCAGTCTGGGTCTTACACACTCACACGCTCCCTCACACACCTGTCTGGGCAGCACTTAGTCACTGCCTGCCGGTAGTCGTTTCACTGCTGACATCACCATGATGAGGTTTCAACGTTTTGTGTTGCGGTGTGGCAGACACATCACGGGGAGCTGTGTCCTTTCAGCATCGCCCTGCTACTCTCCGTGGCTCGCATCCAGCGCTACGAGGAGCAGGTGAGCTCGAGGCCCCTCCCTTCCGGGGGTCTGACGTTCTGGCATTCTGACGCCGCCGGCTGGCCGTCTTACCTGTCAATCATCCTATCATCCCGCCCCCGCCCAGGTGTTTGACCTCCTGAAGGCTGCCATCACCAGGGGCTTCAGAGACGAGCAGCTGCTGCAGGGCTCCCGGTTCCTCCAGGACCTGCTGCCCCCGCGCAGCAGCGTCGCAGCCATGATCCTGGACACGGTCAACCACAGGTTCGTACTGGCACAGCACCTAACCCCATCAGGGGTTAAGACGTTGCATATTAGACAATGTTTCAGCTCACGTTTTGACCCTGCCTGCCCAGTGTGTTTGGCTGGGACCATGTGATCCAGGGACTGGTTCAGTTGGGGTTCATCCTGATGGACGCTTTTGGCCCCAAAGCCGGCCCATTTGGGAAGATCTCGGAGGGGGTCCCGACCACTGCCAAGACCCCCTCCCAACTGTCCTGTCGGCTGGGGGGGCAGGTTCTCCTGGAGGGCTTCAAGGTAGACTTCCTTGTATCACCAATCACACTCGAATGATTGTTGTTCTGCGATTCTTAATTCGGCGTTATTACTCATCGATAACTAATTGTGCCACTGTTTTCACACGCACAGATACATGAGCCAATCAGAGGCGAGATACTGGAGCAAGTCCTGAACCGATTGGTTACGAAAACAGCCTCGCCCGTCACTCATTTCATAGGTGCTGATGAACAGTCTTGGAAAGCAACTTCCTGCCTGCTCTTGTGTTGTGTCCGTATCGTCTGACATCACTTCCCCTCTCTGTCCCGCCCCTTCAGGCCTGCTCTCCGACATGGTGGTCTCTGCTCCCATGATCCTCCTGGAGTCATCCTCTAAGGTGACCGAGACGTTTGACCATCTGTCCTACCTGCCTCTGGCCACAGTGCAAGGCCTGCTCAAGGCTGTCCAGGTAACACACACACACACACACACACACACACACAGACACACACACACACACACACACACACACACACACACACACATACACACCCTCCCCTGGACACTCTTTATTGATCTGGGTCTTGTTTGTTTCCTGGTCTGTGATCTCCAGCCCCTGCTGAAGGTCAGCATGTCCATGAAGGATGCTCTGATCCTGGTGCTCCGCAAGGCCATGTTCTCCAGGTAGTGCCGACGCTTCGCCTTCTGCACCTTCTCACTCACCGTACTGGAGACCTACCGTCGTGCAGTTATGGCAAGAACTTACCTCTCTCCTTCCTCCACCCTGCCCCTCTTCCTCTCCTCCTTCCTCCACCCTGCCCCTCTTCCTCTCCTCCTTCCTCCACCCTGCCTCTCTTCCTCTCCTCCTCCAGCCAGCTGGACGGGAGGAGGTCAGCTGTGACAGGCTTCCTGTTGCTCCTAAAGAACTTCCGGGTTTTGGGTAGTCTGGCCCCCAGCCAGTCCAGCCAGGCGTTCTCCTGTAGCCAGGTAGAGAGTGTGTGTGCGTATGAGGCTTTGGGTGTACGGGCGTGTGTGTTGGTCAAGTGACCTGTGGTTCCGACCCCCTGTGTCCCTGACCCCTGTGTCCCTGACCCCTGTGTCCCTGACCCCTGTGTCCCTGACCCCCTGTGTCCCTGACCCCCTGTGTCCCTGACCCCTGTGTCCCTGACCCCTGTGTCCCTGACCCCTGTGTCCCTGACCCCTGTGTCCCTGACCCCTGTGTCTCTGACCTCTGACCCCTGTGTCCCTGACCCCTGTGTCCCTGACCCCCCTGTGTCCCTGACCCCTGTGTCCCTGACCCCTGTGTCCCTGACCCCTGTGTCCCTGACCCCTGTGTCCCTGACCCCCTGTGTCCCTGACCCCTGTGTCCCTGACCCCTGTGTCCCTGACCCCTATGTCTCTGACCCCCTGTGTCCCTGACCCCTGTGTCCCTGACCCCCTGTGTCCCTGACCCCTGTGTCCCTGACCCCTGTGTCCCTGACCCCCTGTGTCCCTGACCCCTGTGTCCCTGACCCCTGTGTCCCTGACCCCTGTGTCCCTGACCCCCTGTGTCCCTGACCCCTGTGTCCCTGACCCCTGTGTCTCTGACCCCTGACCCCTGTGTCCCTGACCCCTCTGACCTCTGACCTCTCCCCAGGTCCAGGTGGACGTCCACTCCCGCTACAACGCTGCCTCTAACGAAGCGTTCTGTCTGGAGATTCTCAGCAGCCTGAGGCGCTGTCTGGGCCAGCAGGCTGACGTTCGACTCATGCTCTACCAGGTCAGACCCCCCCACACACACACACACACACACACACACACACACACACACACACACACACACACACACGTGTGTGCTCAGCTACCCAGACACTGGAAGCTCTTCTGTCATTCTAGGGTTTCCATGACGTCCTTCGACGCAACTCCCAGCTAACCAGCTCCATCATGCAGACCCTCCTCTCACAGGTCTGTGTGTAGAAGAGAACGTGACGCACGCTAGCTCAGCTCAATCATTCCCTCAACATTGTATTAACTGGATTCCTTATGCTATGGAGAGTGTTAAGTAGTGTGTGTCTGTGTGTGTGTCTGTGTGTGTCTGTGTGTGTGTGTGTGTCTGTGTGTGTGTGTCGCTGTGTGTGTGTGTGTGTGTGTGTAGCTGAGGAGGTACTACGAGCCAGAACAGGACCTCCTGCCTCCTGTGAAGCTGGAGCCGTGCATCACCGCTCAGGGAGACCAGGTCTACCTCCTGGAGCCTCTGGTAAGCCCTCCCCTTCCTCTGTGCGTGCGTGTGTGAGTGTGTGTGTGTGTGTGACCGTCCCGCTCTCTCTCCCAGGCCCACCTGCTGTGCTGTACCGCCCACTGCCTGCTGTGGCAGCAGAGCGCCCGCCGCTCCCCCGCCGAGGAGGAGGACGAGGAGGACGAAGAGGACGGAGGCTTTCAGTCGGAGCTGCAGAACATTCTGGAGAGCGTGACCAGACGCATGATCAAGAGTGAGCTGGAGGACTTTGAGCTGGTGAGCGTGCGTGGGTGGGTGTGTGTGTGTGTGTGTGTGTGTGTGTGAAGAAGAGGGGTGATAGATCCTCTTAGATTTGAACTTATAAACCCACTAAAATGCACCTCAAAAGGATCGATTGTAACAAGTTATAAAAGTACACAAAGTACTACTTCAAGTAATGCAGTAATAATCCATGGAATCGAGTGAAAAGAGAACATGTTCAGTGCGCGTCATCTCACCTCTCTGTCTGATGCGGCTCGCTCCCGCCAGGACAAGTCAGCAGAGTTCTCGCTGGCGTCCAGCGTGGGGATGAAGAACAGCATATACGCCACCCTGGTGATGGGCGTGTACGAGGTGCTGCTGGAGTACAACTTTATCAAGGCCAACTACAGGTAACACACACACACACATACACACACACACACACACACACACACTTACACACACACACACATACATACACACACACACACATACACACACACACACATACACACGCGCACACACACACACACACTTACACACACATACACACACATACACACACATACACACACATGCACGCACAAACAGGTCTGAGGGGGAGGTGATAGTCGACAGTAAACTGCTTCAAAAGCTGTGGAAGTATTTGAATTCCTCATAGTGGATTAATATGAAGCGTGTGTGTGTGTGTGTGTGTGTGTGCAGTAAGAGCGGTTTTGAGCAGCTCCTGGAGCTGTTCAAGCGGTACCTCAAGCTGACTGAGATCCTGAAGGAGAAGTCTGGGAAGAGCCGCAGCACCAAGAGCCCTCGCAGTCTGCTCTCCATGACCTTCATCTCCACCCTCCTCACGGCACTCCTCAGGTGTGTGTGTGTGTGGGTATGTGTGTGTGTGTGGGTGTGTGGGTGTGTGTGTGGGGGTGTGTGTGTGTGTGGACGCTGCAGTCTGCTCTCCATGACCTTCATCTCCACCCTCCTCACGGCACTCCTCAGGTGGGTGTGTGTGTGTGTCTGGGTGTGTGTGGGTGTGTGTGTGGACGCTGCAGGCTGCTCTCCATGACCTTCATCTCCACCCTCCTCACGGCACTCCTCAGGTGGGTGTGTGTGTGTGTCTGGGTGTGTGTGGGTGTGTGTGTGGACGCTGCAGGCTGCTCTCCATGACCTTCATCTCCACCCTCCTCACGGCACTCCTCAGGTGGGTGTGTGTCTGGGTGTGTGTGGGGGTGTGTGTGTGTGTGTGGACGCTGCAGGCTGCTCTCCATGACCTTCATCTCCACCCTCCTCACGGCACTCCTCAGGTGTGGGTGTCTGGGTGTGGGGTGGACGCTTCCAGTTCCTTTCATACACTTTCATGTTATCGGTCTTTGGAATTGACCGTGGTGTGTGTGTGTGTGTGACGGTAGCCTCTCTTACACAGCCTGTTCAAGGCGGGAATGTTGTCCTTCATGCCGCATCGCAGTTCTGTATCAAAGCTACGAACACAGAACGGGGGTGTTATGGTTGAGCGGAGGAAGTGGCAAAGCCGAATCAGCGACTGTAAAAGAGAGAGCCGCCTCGGCTGGACTACACACACCAGACGCCGAGCCGACGTGACGAGCGGCAGTACTGAGGGAACTCTGTTTAAAAATCGATGTGTTTTGTGTGTGTGTGTACAGGGACAGCTCTCAGAGCAGAGAGGAGGCTCTCTCAGTGCTGCGCTCTAGTGGCGAGTTCCTGCGCTACGCCGTGAGCGTGGCCCTGCAGAAGACCCAGCAGCTGGAGGAGACGGGCCTCACGGACGGCCCGGACGGCCAGAGCGCAGACAAGACCTTCCGCTTCCTCTGTGACATCGCCAGGTGAGGGGGTCAGAGGGGGCGGAGTCGGACGCGGCTACGTAGCAGTGCTTCTCTGTGATGTCACATCTTTCTGTGACATCACAGAGTCGGGCATTCTCTTGGCTCTGTAAAATGATTTGATCTGCCATCACATCGTTTTGTTATGAATACATCGTCATCCCATGATGTCATAATCAATAATGTCTAGACTTCATCACCCCCCCCCCACCATTCAAGGATATACTAGTTATAGACATTTGGCCTAAATAAAGATGTATAATATACAATTTGAAAAAGACTAAACCAGTAACGTAATGTGTTGCCCCGCCCGGCCCTGCTGCCCCAGCGTGCTGATGTGGCGCTACACGAACGTCCCCGGGGCGGTGGAGGAGGAGGCGGGGAGGAAAGAGCGACGTACCAGCGTGTCTCTGCTGTGTCTGGAGGGCCTGCTGCACTCATTCAACGCCTGCCTGCAGCGCTGCCCACACAGACTCACCCAGCTGCTGTCTGCCATGGGTTAGACACACACACACACACACACACACACACACATACACACACAATTGCAAGCTCGCTCACTTACTCGCACATGCGAAAAAACACAAACGTGAAACGAATCGAGCTATGCGTGTGCTCTTGTGACTATGTCACTTCCTCCCCCCCCCGGTGTGTCAGGCCAGGAGGAGGACGGGACAGAGAACGGCACCGTCACAGCAAAAACCTTCTTCTACATCCGTCAGTTCCAGGTCAGCCCAGTTGCACAGCCTCCTGTCACACACACACACACACACACAGACACACACGCCGCCACAGCAGTTTGACCGGCTTGTGTGTCCTCCCACCCACAGAGGGCGCTGTTGACCCAGCTGAGCGGAGGAGAGGACGACTTCAACAGCAAGGAGGCCCAGCTTCTAGTCAGCATCCTCAGCGTGCTGTCTCGCCAGCTGGAGCCCTCCTCTCCACAGGCAGGGAAACCCCGATCTCTTCAGAGG
The DNA here is from genome assembly GCA_903064625.1 of Mallotus villosus. Lineage (NCBI taxonomy): Eukaryota > Metazoa > Chordata > Actinopteri > Osmeriformes > Salangidae > Mallotus > Mallotus villosus. The sequence continues at coordinate 61,733 of CAEFZP010001039.1, forward strand.
GGCCAGGGGAACCCTGTTCTCCTCATACACACCATAGGAACCCTGTATGCTCTTCAGAGGGGCCAGGGGAACCCTGTTCTCCTCATACACACCATAGGAACCCTGTATTCTCTTCATAGGGGCCAGGGGAACCCTGTTCTCCTCATACACACCATAGGAACCCTGTATGCTCTTCAGAGGGGCCAGGGGAACCCTGTTCTCCTCATACACGCCATAGGAACCCTGTATTCTCTTCAGAGGGGCCAGGGGAACCCTGTATTCTGTTCAGAGGGGCCAGGGGAACCCTGTTCTCCTCATACACACCATAGGAACCCTGTATTCTCTTCAGAGGGGCCAGGGGAACCCTGTTCTCCTCATACACACCATAGGAACCCTGTATGCTCTTCAGAGGGGCCAGGGGAACCCTGTTCTCCTCATACACACCATAGGAACCCTGTATTCTCTTCAGAGGGGCCAGGGGAACCCTGTTCTCCTCATACACACCATAGGAACCCTGTATGCTCTTCAGAGGGGCCAGGGGAACCCTGTTCTCCTCATACACACCATAGGAACCCTGTATTCTCTTCATAGGGGCCAGGGGAACCCTGTTCTCCTCATACACACCATAGGAACCCTGTATTCTCTTCAGAGGGGCCAGGGGAACCCTGTATTCTGTTCAGAGGGGCCAGGGGGAACCCTGTATTCTCTTCAGAGGGGCCAGGGGAACCCTGTATTCTCTTCATAGGGGCCAGGGGAACCCTGTATTCTCTTCAGAGGGGCCAGGGGAACCCTGTATTCTCTTCATAGGGGCCAGGGGAACCCTGTATTCTCTTCATAGGGGCCAGGGGGAACCCTGTATTCTCTTCAGAGGGGCCATGGGAACCGGTAGTCTGCTCGTAGTTGACTTGTTCTTCTCTCCCCCAGTTTGTTCAGATGATGACCTGGGCGGTCAAGGTCTGCAAGGAGACTAGCTTTGGTGAGTAGATGAGAGGAGACATCCGTGTAGTAGTGTGGCCCTGCCATGTTTACATGTCTGGGTCTCTCCAATGTTCCGGTTCTTCCTGTGTCCCCTCCCTCCCCTCTCCTCCCTCCCTCCCTCCCTCCCTCCCTCCCCCCAGAGGACGTGGGGTTCAGCCGAGGCCTGCTGTCTCTGCTCTTCAGCCTGCACGTGCTCTACAAGAGCCCGGTCAGCGTGCTGTGGGAGCTCTGCCAGGACCTGCACAGTCAGCTGGGAGACATCGACCAGGTGCCGACCCCTTACCTGACCCCCCGCACACACACACACACACACACACCGTGCTGATGTGTGTCTGTCTGTCTGTGTGTGTGTGCAGGACGTGGAGGTGGAGAAACAGTGTCACTTCTCCCTGGTCAACGTGAAGACCGCCAGCTCCACCACTGTGAGTGGAGCCGGAGCGCACTGCCACCTGGGCCTGTCTGTCGAGCCCTCCCGGGTCTGTCCTGATGTGTGTGTGTGTGTGTGTGTGTGTGTCCAGCTGCTGGTGCTGGCCCAGATGGGTGGGGTTCTGGACGAGGTGGACTGGCTGATCTCCAAGAGGAAGGTTCAGCTGGGCACAGACAAGCTCAGCTCTGGTAGGGAGTTACAAGCGCCATCCCGTTATTCTGTGTTCCTGCTTCCTGCTTGTGTGTGTGTGGTATATTTCCTGCGTGTGTGTGGTATATTTTCTGTGTGTGTGGTATATTTCCTGCGCGTGTGTGGTATATTTTCTGTGTGTGTGTGGTATATTTCCTGCTTGTGTGTGTGGTATATTTCCTGCTTGTGTGTGGTATATTTCCTGCTTGTGTGTGGTATATTTTCTGCGTGTGGGGTATATTTTCTGCGTGTGTGTGCTATATTTTCTGCGTGTGTGTGGTATATTTTCTGCTTGTGTGTGCTATATTTCCTGCGTGTGTGTGGTATATTTCCTGCTTGTGTGTGCTATATTTCCTGCTTGTGTGTGGTATATTTCCTGAGTGTGTGTGCTATATTTCCTGCTTGTGTGTGGTATATTTCCTGCTTGTGTGTGTGGTATATTTCCTGAGTGTGAGGTATATTTCCTGAGTGTGTGGTATATTTTCTGCTTGTGTGTGGTATATTTCCTGAGTGTGTGGTATATTTCCTGAGTGTGTGGTATATTTCCTGAGTGTGTGGTATATTTCCTGAGTGTGTGGTATATTTCCTGAGTGTGTGGTATATTTCCTGCGTGTGTGTGGTATATTTCCTGCGTGTGTGTGGTATATTTCCTGAGTGTGTGGTATATTTCCTGAGTGTGTGGTATATTTCCTGAGTGTGTGGTATATTTCCTGTGTGTGTGGTATATTTCCTGCGTGTGTGGTATATTTCCTGCGTGTGTGCAGCAGAGCCCAGCCAGGCCGCGGGCCAGCAGGACCCGGTGGAGAAGGCGGTGACCATGCAGCTGGGCACCCTCCTGACCGCCCTGAACGAGCTGGTCCAGACGGCCCTGCCAGCCGGGCCGTGCACCGACACCCTGCTGAGGGAGCTGGCCCGGGCCTACAGCCTGCTCACCGGCCTCGTCAAATACGTACGCCTCTTACATCGCCGCCAAAAATACCTCTGGTGTCACACTAAACCTGCTGTCTCTCCTGCCGTGGTCGGGGGGGGGTCTCTAAATGTTGTCTCTCTGGCTCATGTCTCTCCTCCTCAGTATGTGCAGCTGTGCTCCACCCCGCACGGGCTGCTGCCGGCACGCATGGAGAAGCTGGTCAAGCTGTCGGGCTCCCACCTCACCCCTCAGTGCTACTCCTTCATCACCTACGTACAGGTAACAGCCCCGTTCACTCTGGGCTGGGCCGTGTGTGTCATGTGACCCAGGAGGGCTCTCTGGTTGGTTGAGCTGCCGTGGCCCTGACCCCCCGTGTGTGCTCCTGCAGAGTGGAGAGCTGAGCGGGGGAGACGACCCCAAGAAGAAGAAGAAGGAGGGGTCCACAGCGGCCGCTTCTGTGAGGACACGAGTGAACGCACGCACGCACGCACGCACGCACAGACGGAGCAAATGTTTTATTGACATCCACACAAAATAATGTGACAGCAGACATCTTGTCTTGGTCGAAGCGTGTGTTGAGTGTGTTGAATCCCCCCCTCCTGTTCCTCAGGCCAAGCTTCTGCGAGAAACCAAGGCCATTCCCAACCTGATCTTCAGCATCGAGCAGTATGAGAAGTACCTCATCACCCTCTCCAAGAAGTCCAAGGTAGTGTGTGTGTGTGTGTGTGTGTGTGTGTGTACTGTGTGTGTGTGTGTGTACGTGTACTGTGTGTGTGTGTGTGTGTGTGTGTGTGTGTGTGAGGATCACGCCTCGGAGGTGGGATCAGGTCGAAACATAATTTTAATCAACAGACAGAACAAGATGACTCGAGAAAAAGAAATAACTCGATACTTAGGACATCATTTGTACCCCTCAAACTTAGCAACACTTTCAACAACAACAAAAATCGAATGCAAAGGCATTATTTGCATAAAAAAAAATATATATGTTTCTGGAGTTGTTCTTCTGTTTAATAACTCCCTTACCAGGGATACACCCTGATATCTCAGTCTCTAGCCTTCTCTCTGTGACGTTGAAGGCGTGTGTGTGTGGTGTGTCTTCCAGGTGAACCTGATGCAGTACATGAAGCTGAGTACTTCTAGAGACTTCCGCATCAACGCTGCCACTCTGGAGACGGCCCTGCAGGAGCAGGACCACAGCCAGCAGGTAGGCGTCACTGTCACCCAGTCCCCCAGTCCCCCTGTCATTCTGCCATCCAGTCACCCTGTCACCCTGGCCTCAGAGCCCCTAACCAACCAACCAGCAGAGAACTAACAAGAATCAGTTCTGACTTGTGTGTGTGTGTGTGTGTGTGTGTGTGTCACATCCTGTCCTTCAGTCAGCCGTGTCCCAGGAGCCTGAGGAGAGCCAGGAGCCGCAGAAGAAGAGAAGGAAGAAGTGATGGACGAGCGCTGGGCCGTGGAGGACTGCGCTTTCCCACACTGCACCGCTCCACAGGAAGCAGACTGTCACGTTGTTCTGTCCAGAGAGCCCCTAGTGATGTCCAGTATCTGATAGATATCTAACGCCTCACCTGGAGGACAGCAGGCGTGTCGTGTGCATGTTGGGAAGAGGAAAGAGAGTTGGTCTGTTAAATATGTTGAATGGTTTCGGTAATATTGTGCATACATTTGTTCTGTTGAAAACCTAACCTTTTTTGGTTCAATGTTGCGTGTTATATATGTGTGTCTTTCGAAGATGTTGCCCCTTTTGTTTTAGCTGCTTACTACTCGCTGCTACATTGCAGATCAATACATTTGTAAATACAATAAAACGTTTATTTTATGTAACCCTCAATGGAAGAGTGTATGTTATGTAGCTTGAGGGAGTTTCGGGTGTGTGTGTGTGTGTGTCAGTCAGTGTGTGTGTGAGTGTGTGTGTGTGTGTGTCAGTGTCTGTGTGTGTGTGTGTGTCAGTGTGTGTGTGTGTGTGTCAGTGTGTGTGTGTGTGTGTGTGTGTGTGTCAGTGTGTGTGTGTGTGTGTCAGTGTGTGTCTCAGTGTGTGTCAGTGAGTGTGTCAGTGAGTGTGTGTCTCACCCTGGGGCAGGCCGTATCTGCGCTCCAGGCCCGTGGGGTTGGAGGGCGTCACACAGTCCATGGTCACCTCCTTCCTCAGACACTGGTCCACGTCCACCGCGCTGAAGAACGCCACAGACTGCGGCAGGTCCTGCATGCCCAGGGCATGGGAAAACATGCACCTGCACAGCATCATGGACACGGTTAGTGGGGTGGGTACTGACCGTGGGGTTCGTACTGGCCAAGGGGTTGTGTGGTTGGGTTAGTACTGACCGTGGGGTGAGTAGCGACCATGTGGTTGGTACTGACCGTGTGGTGGGTACTGACCGTGTGAGCAGGTTGGTACTGACCGTGTGAGCCGGTTGGTACTGACCGTGTGAGCAGGTGGGTACTGACCGTGTGGTGGGTACTGACCGTGTGGTGGGTACTGACCGTGTGAGCAGGTTGGTACTGACCGTGTGAGCAGGTGGGTACTGACCGTGTGGTTGGTACTGACCGTGTGAGCAGGTTGGTACTGACCGTGTGGTTGGTACTGACCGTGTGAGCAGGTTGGTACTGACCGTGTGAGCAGGTTGGTACTGACCATGTGAGCAGGTGGGTACTGACCGTGTGGTTGGTACTGACCGTGTGGTGGGTACTGACCGTGTGGTTGGTACTGACCGTGTGAGCAGGTTGGTGATCTGCAGGGCCAGAGCGGCCTGGTAGCGGTCCTGGCTGGCCACCAGGTAACGCACCTCGTCGTGGATGCTGATGCAGAAGCGCCCGTCGATGTCGTGCTCCTCCATCAGCCAGCGCATGGCCACCAGCATCAGGTGGAGGTAGTCCACCGCAGAGCTCTGCACCACCCAGTTCACCCTGCTGGTGATGAACTGACACACACACACACACACAGTCAGTCTATATGCTCAACACAAGCATCCATGTGTGTGTGTGGGAGGAGCCTCACTGCCCACCTCGTCCCCGACGGCCTCGGGCTCCAGAGCCCGGCTGATCCGGCACCCCAGGACCGGCGTGGCCGGCTGAGGGGAGTGGGCGATGCTCTCCAGCTTGTTGAACATCTCCGACTCGGTCCCTCCCGCCCACACGCGCTGGCCCACCATGTCCCACTTCCTCCTCCGAGAGCTGCGGAGAGAGCCACCGTTAGTACGAGCGGGAAAACAGGACGGGGACAGTGGGAGCAAGCGCTGAACATCCGACATGGGTGAGGCGAGTCAGATGGCTGAGCGGTTAGGGAATCGGGCTATAAATCAGAAGGTTGCCGGTTCGATTCCCCACCATGCTAAAAATGACTGTGTCCTTGGGCAAGGGTCTTCACCCTGCTTTCCTCGGGGGAACGTCCCTGTACTTACTGTAGGTCGCTCTGGATAAGAGCGTCTGCTAAATGACTAAATGTAAATGTCCCTGGGCGTTCCCCTCACCTCTTGGCGGCCAGCCGGCTGATCCTCCGCAGCTCCTCCAGGGACACGCTCCCGTCCTCCTCCCTCTCCACCTCGGCGCCCAGCTCCGCCATCAGCCACTCCCCCTCCTCGGAGAGGCGGTAGCGCCGGACGCCCTTGGTCAGGGCGTACATCTGGCGCGCCTTGCCGGCGGCCTCCTCCTGGCTGAGCCGGTGGTTGAACTGCGTGAGCAGGCGCTCGGCGAACGGCCGGCCGGCGCCGTAGATGCGGCCGTAGTTGAAGACCTTGGCGTGCTCGCGGCTGATGCCCACCGTGTCGGCCGTGCGGCTGTGGAGGTCGGTGCCCTGGCTCTTCTTCCCCTGCAGCGTCATCCAGCCGAACGCCGTGCAGCCTGGGGACACACACACACACACGGTCATGCTCATGAGTTTGTGGTGTCTTGTCTGGTAGATTTTGGGGTCAGGGCTGTTTTTTCCGGCGGGGCGGAGAGCGTCTGACCATGCATGCCCCCGAAGTGAGCCTCCCCCAGCACGGCGGCGATCCACAGCTCCTGGGAGTCCACGTCCGCTCCCACCAGGTGGTACCCAGGGGGCACCTGGACCAGGGCCTTCAGCTCACTGCCCACTCGGTCCCTCTGCAGCACACACACACAAACACACCTTAATGAGTGGCCCACCAGAACCTCAGATGGTCTCCTGGACCACACCAGAACCTCAGATGGTCTCCTGGACCACACCAGATCCTCAGCTGGTCTCGACCCACCATGGTCTCCTGGACCACACCACCCAGATGGTCTCCTGGACCACACCAGATCCTCAGCTGGTCTCCTGGACCACACCAGATGGTCTCCTGGACCACACCAGATCCTCAGCTGGTCTCCTGGACCACACCAGAACCTCCTCAGCTGGTCTCCTGGACCACACCAGATGGTCTCCTGGACCACACCAGATCCTCAGCAGATGTTCTCCTACCCGGGCGTTACTGGCGGTCAGCCACGTCGGTTCCACTGCCCTCCTCGTCACGGTTCCCGCGGTGACCACCTGGGGTAGGATGGCTCCATACTGCGCCTCCTCGTCGTAGTCCTTGTGTCTGTCAGAGACAGGGTTCTGGTGACTGAGCCGCTCCACATAGCACAGGATGATCCAGACGTGTGAGGTGGGTCAGAACTACAGACCTGCTGACTGTCCGAGGCAGCTCGCCCTTCCTCAGCCAGACGACCCTCTGGGAACTGGGACAGCAGAGGCAGCGGAAACAAAAAGAAGAGACAGTAGAAACACAGTGAAAAGTTGTGTTGTCACATACTAAGAATCTGTCTAATTTCTTCGGTCCGTCTGTCGATTGTATTTGATACAGAGACAGACAGCAGAGAGGAAGGGTGTTGGGATATGACCTGATGACCCGTCTACTTATTTCAAATACATTTACATTTAGTCATTTAGCAGACGCTCTTATCCAGAGCAACTTACAGTAAGTACAGGGACATTCTTCCCGAGGCAAGTAGGGTGAAGTGCCTTGCCCAAGGACACAACGTAATTTGGCCGGGACTCGAACCGGCAACCTTCTGATTAATAGCCGACTCCCTAACCGTTCAGCCATCTGACCCTCAAATACCATCTGGTTCCGGTCCGGAGCCACTGTACCTGATGCGCTTGTGGGCGTTCCTCCAGAAAGAGATCATCTTGTTGATCTCCAGAGCGCGCGTGGCGTTGGTGCCCCCCCGGCCCGCCCTCAGAGTGCCGTCCTCCATCTTGGACAGGAAGTCTTTGGAGAAGGGGCTGCCCACGTTGTTGTCGTTCCCGTCCTGCAACACACACAGCGCCTCTCCTCTGTTATCCTCTCCCAGCACGGGGGGCGGAGCATCGGCCGGCACATCGCATCACTTCCTGTACCTTGTGAGGCAGCTTGAAAAACCAGCAGCCCGGGATGTCGACGTCGTTGTGGGGACCGTTTCCATGGTGATGCGGGCAGTGACTCTCTCCTGGGGTGTGCGAGTTCAGATCTTGGCGTCCCTGAAGAAAGGGGCCAAGCAGGACATACAGCATATATACAGCTCTGCACCTTTTTCTTTCATTTTTGTAAAAAGTTGAGAAGGAGAATTTTGACTGAGGAACCGAAGGGTAACATTTGCAGTGGCCTCCGCTGAATATCAAAACCAAGGATGAAGACGTGGCTGATGAAGAACTGACCTTTCTTTTCTTGGCGCTCACCTCTCTCGCCCCGTTCTCTTCATCTGGTGGTCTCTCTAGGCGGCTCAACTCCTCCACCTGCAGGGGGACATAGGCACTGCGTCGACTGACCATCTGGGCTAGGGGGGCGCCACTAGGTGTCTGTACCACATCTGTCTGTCTCTCACCGTCTGCCAAACCGCAGTGTCCGTCAACATGAGGTCGTCTGAGGGGCCGCTGTCCTGACAGTCAGGCTGCTCTGTGCTCCTCCGGTCACAGTGCTCCCTGTACACACTCTCGATGGCCCTGCGAGGGTCACACACACACTGCTGGGTCACACACACACTGTCCCTGTACGATGAAGACGTCACATCCGTTTTCAATCGACGCGAAAACCCCACCGGTGTGGGCAGACGGGACCTGTGGCGCCCTCCGGTGGCTCGAGGTTGTCCCTGCGCCCCGGCACCAGGTAGCCCCAGCCGTGCTGCTCCGCGTGGTGCAGGGGGTAGCCGTCCCACGTCAGGCCCATCAGCTTGGGAGTCACCCTCATCTGGAGGCTCAGGAGGCCGGCTCCGGGAGACCAGCTCTCCTCCTCGCTCAGCCGCGCACACAGCTTACGGTACCACCTGACCACACAGAGGAGACATGGAGTGGAAGCGAAAGCTACGGACCAATGGGAATACAGGTGAGGGGGGGGGGAGAGAGACCGAGAGGGAGAGGAAAAGAGGTTTGAGAGTACGACGGAGTTGGAAGAAGGTCGAAGAGATGTCCCCCTACCCTGGATGTCCAGGCAGGTGCTGTCTCCTCTTGGGGAGCCTGCTGACGGTCTCCTTCAGCCTCTCCAGAGCCTCTCTGCCAGGGGGGGGGCACCCGGAGCTCCTCCTCCTCCGGGGGGGGCCCTGGGTCTGACAGCACAACAACACTGCCTGTCAACTGCCTGGTGGGGTTAAGCTGTCCACAAAGATTTACAACAGCACTATCCATACAGGGTTCATGTGGACCAGCCTCCAGCTTAGTGTTTCAGTAGTGTGGTGTGTTTCTGCAGTGTTTCTGGTCGTGGTCCGGGTCCTACCTTCCTCCCAGTCTGTCAGGGGGGTGCTGGGTGCTGCCTCGATCTCAGACCGCTTCTTCTTGCTCAGTGTCACCTTCTTCTGCTTGAACTCCTGCGTGTCCCACTCCAGGTCCCACAGCCAGGGGTCCTGCTGGTACCTGGGACAGAGGCCGTCCCGTCAGGGCGCCGGGACGCACACACACGCTCATGCAGAGGAGGCGACAGACAGCCCCCCCCCCACACACACACGCTCATGCAGAGGATGAGAGACAGCCTCCCCCCCACACACACACACACACACACGCTCATGCAGACGATGTGAGAGACAGCCTCCCCCCCACACACACACACACACACGCTCATGCAGAGGATGAGAGACAGCCTCCCCCCCCACACACACACACACACGCTCATGCAGAGGATGTGAGAGACAGCCTCCCCCCCCACACACACACACACACACGCTCATGCAGAGGATGCGACAGACAGCCTCCCCCCCCACACACACACACACACACAGACCTGTCATCCTCCACACCCCACCCCCCCACACACACACACACACAGACCTGTCATCCTGCAGAAGTTGACAGGCGTCGTCGGCCAGCCTCATCAGGGACTTCTTCATCTCTCTCTGCAGCTCCTCATACGTGTCCTGGGAGTCCTCCAGGTAACGCCCCCAGTTATGATTGACAGGCAGGTAGCTCACGCCCATCTCCAGCATGCCAGCAAACGTCACAGGGTGGGGGCACCTGGGGAGGGGGTGGGACGACAGTGACTGAAACAGCGGGATACTGATTTGTTTGCTTGGCCAAGTCTGAATAGCAATAAAATTCACACTCATCATAAATGTGGCTGTTAAACCCAGGTGTTGGTCACTGACCTCTCCATAAACATCGGAAGTTGCTCTGAGAAGACTTGGTGAGTGGCCTCCACATCCAGAGCGCAGTATTGCATCAGGTCCTGCAGGGGGCAGCACGGCACATCAGCAGTGGTAGAGAAGATAAAACTGTAAATCTCAGGAACTTCAAGAGAGAACCCGCGGCAACAAACACCGTGATGTACTTCCTGTGTCACATGGTCTTTGGCTGTGCTCGACCTGTGTCACCACAACACCACTGACCTGGAAGTTGCTCCTGACGTCGGCCATGCTGCCCTTGACAAAGATCTCCCTCGCCTCCTTCTGGAGCGGGGCCCCGCCCACATAAAGGGCGTGCACGTCCGCCAGGTTATTGATGCTGCTGATGTTCACCCAGTCCCACGAGCCGATCTACACAACAACAAAACAACAACAACAGTAACCTGTGCGTTCGCAGAACAGAGAAAAATACACGTCGGCCAAGCCGATCTTTGACCTAACATTGTTCAGCAAAGGTCCAGTTTGATGTTTAGAACGTGTTTACCCACCACGGGACCCTCCTTGCTCCGGCCCACTTTCTTGATGTGCTCTTTGACCTCCTGCAGGCCCCGCTTCTTGCCCTTCCTGTTGGCCATCCAAAGCATCCGCTGAAAGCCCGTCAGGCCAGAGATGGCCATGTGGAGACTCATGGTGTCCAGGAAACGAGTCTTAGAACCCTGGGAACCCGAGAGAACCCTCGCCGGTTACATTCTAGAACGAGACAGGAGCCGTTTTGCAGGCAAATCACCGAGCCGGTCTGAACCGCCTCAGTGACACACGAATGCTACCTTTCATACTCTGGTCTAAAGATGTGTCAAGCTTTGTGTCAGCTCTACCAGACCCAGTCTGACCTTCAGCAGGTACTGCTCCTTGATGTGCGCCCGGTCAAAGCTGACGTTGTGGCCGACGACGAGCCTCTCCTTCCACTGCCCGCCCGGGGGGCGCACGCTGTTGGCCGGGGTCTCCAGGGGGATGAGGTCGCTGGGGGTCAGCTGGCTGGACCACGAGTACCTTTCCTCTACCAGACGCTTACTGCACCACGAGTACCTGGGAGAACACACACACACTTCAGTCAGTACCTGGGAGAACACACACACACTTCAGTCAGTACCTGGGAGAACACACACACACTTCAGTCAGTACCTGGGAGAAACACACTTCAGTCAGTACCTGGGAGAACACACACTTCAGTCAGTACCTGGGAGAACACACACACACTTCAGTCAGTACCTGGGAGAACACACACACTTCAGTCAGTACCTGGGAGAACACACACACACACTTCAGTCAGTACCTGGGAGAACACACACTTCAGTCAGTACCTGGGAGAACACACACTTCAGTCAGTACCTGGGAGAACACACACACACTTCAGTCAGTACCTGGGAGAACACACACACTTCAGTCAGTACCTGGGAGAACACACACACACTTCAGTCACGACTGAACTGACTTTTGTTTCCAAAGCAACCTATTACTGCTCATGTGGTAGACTACTGTAACTTTGCACATCACACACACACACACAAACACAGGGATTCTCTCACCAGGCAGTGGGTGAAACAGCGACCGCAAGTGTTGGGCAGCTCCCCTCTGCCATGCACACCTCCACATCAAACACCAGGCCAGGTTCGTCAGGAAAGTCCACCCTCTGGGCCTCCCCGCCCGGCCCGTAGCGTGTCCAGCCCAGCTCCCAGGCCCAGCTCTGGGGCATGGGAGGCAGCTCTCCCTGCTGGAGCAGGCTGGCGGCCTCCAGGTAGGGCAGGCTTTGCTTCTGGGCCAGCACGCGGAAGTGTCCGTCGATGTCCTCTCCGTACATGTGAGGCAGGCTCAGCTCCACGTCGGGCAGCAGCGAGGTCTCCTTCCCCCACAGCTGATGTCGCTGGAGGTGCCTGATGCTCCTCTGCACCTCCTCCTCCCCATAATCCTGCTGGGCCCCGCGGAAGATCTGCTCCTGCAGGTTCCGGGACAGCATCTGGATGTTGAGGGGGTTGAGGCGGGTTTCCGTGGAGGCCTGGCCCTTGAGGGCGCTGGAGTAGGAGCAGAGGAGACCCAGCCATGGGCCTGGAGGGACAGGGGCAGGCAGGGGTCCTCAGGGGGCGGGGTATCAGACGCAGCATTGGGGCTGCTCACCTGCGTCTTCCCTGGGACTTGGTCAGAAGAGGGATGATGCAAACTGAAAGGGAAAAAGCAAAGCTGCGTGTTATAATTTTACACACCCCAGCGTATTCTTTATTCTTTCTTTCTTAGTAATATTCTATCGTACGTAATCTATGTTTCCAGCATATTAGCTAGCTAACTTGCTAACCAGCTATCTATGTATTAAAAATAAAGAGACACGCATTCTCAGGGCAGAATAAAGTTGGTTAAAAATCTGTTCAACATACCTGGGAAACAACGAGATGCATTGCATAGGTTAATGAAGAGGTGATAGTAAATTATAATAAAAGTCCATGTGATTATACAGGACTACACCAAGCTTCTGTCGCTACAATGTGACACATGTAAACAACGCTTAACCGGATATCCCAAGATGCGTGAGTCGCCAGCGACACCCAGAGTTAGGATGACCTACAGTGCTACGACTAAGATGCAAAAAGCTTTCTTGTGATTTTGCTTCTAAAAGGTTTAATTATAAAAACGTGTCACTTTACTTGTCTTACATTTATGTTGACGTATAATAATTAAGAATAAATTGATATAATATTATTGTACTTTCGTCGGCCGCGTGGCCTAATGGATAAGGCGTCTGACTTCGAATCAGAAGATTGCAGGTTCGAGTCCTGCCGCGGTCGATCTTTTTAAGTTTCTGATTAAACGGATTCCCGCAACAGTTTTTTCACACACAAATGGTATGTGTAAGCCATCCTCACTAAACCATTTTACAAAAGTCTCACTTAGCTGAAACGACCATGTACCAGTCTATATACACAATTCCCTTTTTTGGCACATTAGACTATCAGGTTCATTCACACATCGTGTCTGTTTTTAAATATAACAGTCAATATTATCAGCCTATTTATGGGCTTCGATTGAAGTAATAAAATGCAGGAATTAATACTTGATCACATGCTATATTTATACAGTGTGAAATGGGAGGTTGAAACATGTTGTCTAGCTAGCCTAACCCTTCATAGCTATGCTACATTATGCACTCAACCAGCCAAGGTATGTAGGCACAGTAGGCTGCGGGCTTTCACTGACTCTAGTTCAGGCTGAGGCATAACTTAAGGTAACCTACTGAATTTTCGACCGGTTTGGGGTTTGAATGCCTAGTAGTCAAACGAATTGATGATTTTTAAGTCAACACAAGATCTCTGAGACCAGAACATTGTCTCGGCTGGATGCTCTGTTCTCTGGAAGTTCTCTGGAAGTTCTCTGCACTAGTTGTATTCTTACTGCAAAGGAAACTAAATGAAAGTTATTTTAATGTTTTATATTTTAATGAGATGAATAAAATAGTTTCTGTCGAAGGTGTGTCTGGTTTCTTTCTGACACTTCCCAACATTATAGGCTAGTTGATGACCTCGGGGCACGAGCAGCAGTGATGCATGTAAATGCAAAGTTCTGCCAGAAATGTCAGCCATTCTGTATTCATAGCTTGCCTTGTTTTCTGTCTCACTCCCACCTCCGCCATGTACACACCTATAACCTTCTACACACACACACACACACACACACACACACACACACACACACACACACACACACACACACACACACACACACACACACACACACACACACACACACACACACACACACACACAGACACACAAAATCAAGCACACTTCCATAAACATACACACAGTGATCCTCTCTGGAGTGCTGAAGTTAATATGAACAGCAGGGCGAGAGCAGGAAACTCCACTGCAGGAGCACATATTGTCATCTTTGGTGATTCACGGCTTTAGTCATGAGTTGCAACAGATGGATCAGACTATAATAAACCTCGAAGGTACGAACACACACACACACACACATACACACATTCGCGGGCTCACGAGAAGTGTGGGGGGGGGGCTTCCTCTGTGCTCTAACCCAGAGGAATGGCTAACAGAGACCGCTTCTGTTGAGTTTCACGCTGCGGACTTATGTAATATTCCATAAGACAAATACTAGAATTTGGACAGCCTGCACTTGTCAACGTTGTGTTAGATAGACAGCCCAAACCAGACTGGACCATGATACGCCTATCTTAAAAAAACAAGCTGTCGAGTATACACGTTTCCACTCTTATGATCTCTCTAATCTCCAAAAACAATTCTTCCTCCCACTCCCTTGCAAAGTGAAACTTCAGCGGATAGCCTCCTCAGAGTTGGAAGCCATCCCCATGTAGGCTATTAAACACATCCTGATAACTCATGCATGCGCATTCTACTATGCCGTAGTACCTTCGTGTGTAACCCCACGTATATATCCAACTTCGGGTAAGAAAACTTTATGTTTGCCACATGCGTTTTGTACATTTACAATGTTTATGTCAGCTTCTATGACATATAACGATGCGACGGTTGTAAGCGTTGTTTTTTTGTACCAAAACTATGTTTAGAAATTACTTCTGAACATATACAAATCAGCGCCAAACGTTAATTGTTAGTTTTAGTTTGGTTCTCGTCTACAAGTTACTTGAATGTGAATGTTACGTTTTAGTGCCGCCCGTATCCCATGGGATCTCAGTCAGCCAGAGAGGCTACCCAGATGGAATGTGTTCTCACCATGGCGTTCTAATACGGAACAGAGCTCGGTTCTAGAACCCAACTGTATCACTCTTGAAACTTGAATCTGCAGCCTGCAGTGTTGTGTGCCAACTTGCTGAGGGAGAGGTAGTGTGTGTGTGTATGTATGTGTGTGTGTGTGTGTGTGTGTGTATGTGTGAGGAAGAGAGATAGTCAGTGTGGAAGGAGAGTGGAATAAGTAACAGCTCCTAGTTCTCAAGCTCAACTTCAAGGTCTTGAAACTTGCTGCAGAGTGCTGGTAGGGGGTGAGAGAGGTAGCGAGAGTTGTGAGGGTGTGTGGATATGGAAAGGGCTCTGTGAGAAGAGACAAAAACAAATGTCCAACCAAATTAGTTGCCAGACTGGTTTGTTGAATTGGTACCGGCTGAGAAACTAAGGTCTGAGAACAGCCATGTGTGACTGCTTGGGGAGTGAGTCATGCTTTTAGAGGTAGTGTTTGGTTAAGGTATGTGTTTGTTGATAGCTGGCCTGACAGGGTTTGTGTGTGTGTGTGTGTGTGTGTGTGTGTTCAATACAGCTTCTGAACGGAAATTCTCTCCTCTATCTGATCTGTCCTCAGGGTTGCAGATGTGTGTGTGGGTCTGACCTGCCCGGGTGTTTGTGTGAGTGTACCTCTCAGAGTGTGTGTGTGTGTGTAGCTGAGTGATGGACAGAGAGGCAGAACTGCAGGGCTTGGAGATGGAGGGCTCCTGGAGCCTTCTGGCATGGCTGGCCTCCTGTGTGATGGTGTTCGGGGGGGCGCTGCCCTACCTGCCCCAGTACCAGGAGATCCAGAGGACCAACAACACCGAGGGCTTCTCCACACGCGTCTGCCTGGTGCTCCTCATCGCCAACATCCTGCGCATCTTCTTCTGGTGAGTCCTCGGGAGGTCGTATACCTGTCCTGTAACCGTCCACTGGGACGTCAGGCTGTTTTCACGGCGCTGAGATGAATACTGAGTCCTGATTCGCCCAGAGGGAGGTAACCCTGTTTCCCCGAGTGACCGGGGTTAGTTGATACCGTGTCCCCTCGTCAGCCCCCTGTGATCGTATGTACCCGCGTCTTCATTGGGCCACCGCGGGTGGATACTGTGTTGCGATTGGTCAGCGTGAGTGCATACTGGGTCGTAATTGGCCGGCGTGTGTGTTCTCCCGCCCCCCTGCAGGATAGGGAAGCAGTTTGAGCTGCCCCTGCTGCTGCAGAGTGTCGTGATGATTGTCACCATGCTGGCCATGCTGCATCTCTGCTGCTCCATACAGGACAGCAACCGGGTCAGCACCAAGCAGCACCACCTCACAGGTGACAACAGCAACAACCACCACGCAACCATATTACAACCAAAACACAACCCCTGTGGATGCTGTATAACCAGCTGCAGTGTGACTGGGTATACTGTAAACAGTGTTAGAGGAAGTGGTTACACTGTGGTAAGGCTTCAGCTCTGTGCTCTAACCAAAAGAGGGGGCCATTGGAAATATATTTGTCTATAGGTTTTCCTGTCGCTGTCCTCCTCCATCTCTCTCGTTTATTCGATCTCTATCTACATGAGATGTTCCGTTAGATTACATTTAAGCCCGAAGTCCTCTGAAATGATCTTTGATCTTATCTTTCATTATGAGAAGGTGTGTGTGTGTGTGTGGAATGGCCAGTCCCTTGGTTGTCACATAGAAGAGATTAGCCTATGCAGAGCACAGTGGTCTATTCGTATGTGTGTGTGTGTGTGTGTGTGTGTGTGTTAGGGAGAAGGGGGGCTGTTACTGTCCAAGTTCATTCCCAGGGTCAGCCTTCATTTAAAGGGTTTATTGCTGATTGGGTTTTCAGAGCGCTACCGTGTGATTGGCTCTGTGAACAGCCTGATGGAGATTCAATCTCTGTCTGCCTTTTTATGAGTCTGTGGGTGCGTGGCGGGAAGCCATGATGGAATCTGCTCATATTCAGAGCATTTAGAGCAGAATGGTGTGATTGGAGTTTCTAAATCCCAGTGGCTAATTCATTTGTCACACTGATTGATGATAGAGAAGCAGAGAGACCCTATTCCAGTTGGAGATATGACGCTGCAGAGAGGACAACATTACTGGAGGAATTCTTGGTGTGTGTGTGTGTGTCACACAGTGTTCTCATCTGAATATATATAGGAGAGGTGTTTGACTTTAATTTCCTGCTGGCCCAGTCTGCATAGCCTCAGTCTAGGACCAGTAACTAGTACAGGCTGCATAGCCTCAGTCTAGAACAAGCAGTTAGTACAGGCTGCATAGCCTCAGTCTAGAACAAGCAGTTAGTACAGGCTGCATAGCCTCAGTCTAGAACAAGCAGTTAGTACAGGCTGTATAGACTCAGTCTAGAACAAGCAGTTAGTACAGGCTGCATAGACTCAGTCTAGATCAAGTAGCTAGTACAGGCTGCATAGCTCCCAGTCTACAACAAGTAGCTAGTACAGGCTGCATAGCCACCAGTCTAGATTAAGTAGCTAGTACAGGCTGCATAGCCTCAGTCTAGAACAAGCAGTTAGTACAGGCTGCATAGCTCCCAGTCTAGAACAAGTAGCTAGTACAGGCTGCATATACTCAGTCTAGAACAAGTAGTTAGTACAGGCTGCATAGACTCAGTCTAGAACAAGCAGCTAGTACAGGCTGCATAGCCGCCAGTCTAGACCAAGTAGCTAGTACAGGCTGCATAGCCACCAGTCTAGACCAAGTAGCTAGTACAGGCTGCATAGCCGCCAGTCTAGACCAAGTAGCTACTACAGGCTGCATAGCCGCCAGTCTAGACCAAGTAGCTAGTACAGGCTGCATAGCCGCCAGTCTAGACCAAGTAGCTAGTACAGGCTGCATAGCCGCCAGTCTAGAACAAGTAGCTAGTACAGGCTGCATAGCACCAGAGGCGCATACATAATCTGACCCTGGGAGTTGACTGACCGGACGGTTTAGTGACCGACAATCTCACACCAGACCCATTCCTGAAGGGCAAGCATCGACTCTGGTTACACATGGGATCGACGAAGGACAGGAATAAACAGGAACATCCCCTCCCTTTCCTCCCCTCCTCTCCCTCCCCCCCCTTTCCCTCCCCTCCTCTCCCTCTACTTAGTCCAGGGTGGTTCAAACATCCCCCTCCCATGTTCCGGGAGCTTCTGTAATCATTCTCAGCTGCCCCCACATACACACATGCCCAAACACGCACTTTGGTTACTCCTAGTAACAGACCCCCTCTCTCCATCCAGAGACCCTGATATGACTTTGACCAAGAGCAGCACCTCTCCCTGCCTGAACCCGTCGACTGGAGCTCACGCATACACACTCACCCGTGGCACGTACACACACACACACACTCACCTGTGGCACACACACACACACACACTCACCCGTGGAACGTACACACACAACACACATACTTATGACACACACACGCTCATAGCACTCAGAGGACAGCGCCCATGGAACTCACTCACTCACACACACACACACACACACACATACACACACACACACACACACAGGCATAGCACACGCATGCATTGATTAATACTAATACATGCATCCGCATTCACAGGCAGACACTGCTCTTGTTGTGTGTGTGCTGTTGTACTGTCCTCTTGTTGTGTGTGTGCTGTTGTACTGTCCTCTTGTTGTGTGTGTGCTGTTGTACTGTCCTCTTGTTGTGTGTGTGCTGTTGTACTGTCCTCTCGTTGTGTGTGTGCTGTTGTACTGTCCTCTTGTTGTGTGTGTGCTGTTGTACTGTCCTCTCGTTGTGTTTGTGCTGTTGTACTGTCCTCTCGTTGTGTGTGTGCTGTTGTACTGTCCTCTTGTTGTGTTTGTGCTGTTGTACTGTCCTCTTGTTGTGTGTGTGCTGTTGTACTGTCCTCTCGTTGTGTGTGTGCTGTTGTACTGTCCTCTTGTTGTGTGTGTGCTGTTGTACTGTCCTCTTGTTGTGTGTGTGCTGTTGTATTGTGTTCTTGTTGTGTGTGTGCTGTTGTACTGTCCTCTTGTTGTGTGTGTGCTGTTGTACTGTCCGCTTGTTGTGTGTGTGCTGTTGTACTGTCTCTCTTTTTTGTGTTGTTTTGTTTTGTCCTCTGTGGTGTGTAGCTGACAGGCATGCAGGGACTTTACTGTGACTTCCACAGTGGCCCCGGGATACCACATTAACACCACTGCCCTGGTAGGAGGCTGGGGCTGGATACTGGAGAGGCTGGGGCTGGATACTGGAGAGGCTGGGGCTGGGGCTGGATACTGGAGAGGAGAGGCTGAGGCTGGGGCTGGATACTGGAAAGGAGAGGCTGGGGCTGGGGCTGGATACTGGAAAGGAGAGGCTGGGGCTGGGGCTAGAGAGGAGATGCTGGGGCTGGATACTGGAAAGGAGAGGCTGGGGATGGGGCTGGGGCTAGAGAGGAGATGCTGGGGCTGGATACTGGAAAGGAGAGGCTGGGGATGGGGCTAAAGAGAGTAAAGCTGGAGACTGGAGAGGATGGCTGGAGCATATGGCTAGAAGCTGGAGAGGAGAGGCTGGAGGCTGGGGCTGGAGGCTGGAGGCTGGTGCTGGGAGACTTAGAGGAAAGGGATGAAATGAACTATGACCTCACACCAGGTCCCAAGGTGGGTGACAAAACACTGTCAAGGACGGTTCTCACACAGAAAATGGCATCTTACCGAAGCCAAACTATGTTCATTCAGCCAGCTACTCGTCATTCGTTCAAGAGCATACTGCAAAGTTTAAAAAAAATCATAGTTGACTTGAGGACATTAGTGGTACCTCATTAGTGAGCCCTGTCTCATACTGGACTCGATCTGTAGGACCTACAGCTCCCTCTAGTGGCCAGCTCTGACCTCTGCACCTGTCAGGAACATCAAAGGATTTTAGGACAGTAATAGTAGGGCAGTACTATTGACAATAGTAGGACAATTTAGGACTGTTATGGACACTAATGTTGTCTCGTTTGCCAGGTTGTTTTGTTTTGTGTGTGTGTGAGAGAGAGAGAGAGAGAGAGAGAGAGAGAGAGAGAGAGCGAAAGAGAGAGAGAGAGAGAGAGACACTATGCTGCAGTGCATGATGGTCCTAACACTCAGAGTTCTCTGGTGGAGGGAGTATAACAGCGAGACCGATCCGTTGTGTCCTCACTCTCATACACACTTTATTACCGCATCTCATTTGCATATACAGGTATGTGTGTGCATGTGCACGTGTGTGTCTGCGTGCGTAATTAAAAAGCAAGCTAGCAGGAATTAAATTAGCAAGTCAAATGTCAAGAAGTGATGGCGTGTGCACCGCAGAAGCAAAATATGGAAATGTGCTCAAGGAGGAGAGGAGAGTAAATGGTGTGTGTTTCAGCATCTGTGAGTGTGTGTCTGTGTGTACGTGTTAGAGTCCATGTGTGTTCCTGTGAGAGACAGTATCAACCTGACTCAGACAGTAGTAGGTGTTCTATTTCTGTATTCATGCCTGTCTGGGGAAATACATGTTATGGAACAGGACTGGGATGATCTCACCTCCACAACAAGTGTCTCTCCTTGTCAGTCAGACTGTCCGTCTGCTGTGACAGTTGCCTCTAAACCTCCTCATACGAGGCTCCTCCAGCCTCTACACCTCCTAGTCCGAGGCTCCTCCAGCCTCTAAACCTCCTAGTCTGAGGCTCCTCCAGCCTCTAAACCTCCTAGTCTGAGGCCCCTCCAGCCTCTACACCTCCTAGTCTGAGGCTCCTTCAGCCTCTAAACCTCCTAGTCTGAGAATCCTCCAGCCTCTAAACCTCATAGTCTGAGGCTCTCCTCGGCCAAAGAAACCTTCCAAGCCGAGGCCCAGCTCACAGGTCTCAAAACTCAGGGTTATTTGTAGACGAAAACGTCTAAACTATTCATAGGTTCATCTTTGATCCCGGTGTTCTGCTTGTGTCAGTCTCTCCCACTCTCCTCTGTAGAGTACCTCTATCTCTTCCCATCTCCCCACCTGTCTCTCACACAGCAGAAGTGACTGGAGTTCTAACCCTAGACCCGCAAGGTCCATTAATAACTGGAGCCATCAAACAGCGAAGAAAGTGTTTCCTGTTTTACAAGCTTCAGCGTGAAAGTAAGACAACCGTCTTTGGGCCTTCTCTCTTGGTACTCTGACAGAGGAGGAGGCCTGAGACAGAGCTGGAAAGTGTGTGTGTGTGAGTGTGTGTGTGTGTGTGTGTGAGTGTGTGTGTGTGTGTGTCTGTGTTTGCAGGGGGCATGGGGTTGGCTGCTGTTGTTGTCTGCCCCTAGCCTCAGGAGCTTCACTGCTGAGTCATACATGGCTGGCGGATGCGGATTTTCCGTCGTGTGCAATGCACTCTGGGTGTTCCCCAAAGGCACCTGGTGTCCCCCCAGCTCCCCTCTCATCAGCTCTGCTCTCCTCCCATCTCTCCTCCTCTCCTCACCTCCTCTCTCCCCCTCTTCCATGCCATCTCTTACTTCTACTCCTCCTGTTCTCCGGACAGTTGAGGTCTGATACGAATGCTGACTCTGCTGCCGTGGCAGTTTCATGGTGAAGCGTTGTGACCCAGCTGGAGACCTAGCCTCTATGTTCTCATTGATTGTTTCCTGGATAAACTCCCTGGCTTGCTGCCTGTGACCTGACCAGTATGTGTGTATTTGGCCCTTGAACCTGACATAAGCATATATATAATTAGCTCTATTGGCACTGCTGATCCCTTACAACACATCAGTGGCCCGACCTCCGACCTCCGACCTGACTGGAGCAAGCCGGGAGACGCTTCTTCTTCGCTCCTCTCAGAACGCCGGGGATTCCAAACTCTCCCAGATCAAAGGAGGAAGGATAATGTATTCCGTTAGCTGACAATGAGGGAATGTGGAATGCAGTGAACTATAGGCACCTTCAAACCCCTCGCTCCTCACATGAAAGAACTCACCTATTGTCAGTGTGTCGGAGCGGTGCGACTCCTTTTAATGCAGCATGGAGATGAGAACAAGGGGCCGGCAGGGGGAGCGTGCCAGGATCTGGCAGAGCTGAGCCCAGAGCCCCAATACAGTACTTTACTG
Source organism: Mallotus villosus (assembly GCA_903064625.1). NCBI lineage: Eukaryota > Metazoa > Chordata > Actinopteri > Osmeriformes > Salangidae > Mallotus > Mallotus villosus. Next base: position 83,508 of record CAEFZP010001039.1, read on the forward strand.
TACCTAAGTATGGCATATTGCCTGGCTGGCTGTCTGGCTGTCTGGCTGGAAACCAGACCTCTGCTTAGGGAATCCCTGACTTTGCTGCAGTCTCTCTCGCTTTCTGTCTCTCTGTGTCCTTGATGACACTTTAAAGCTTATTCAGCTTTATGTAACTGTTTTAAAAGCTGCTTTTGTTCAGTTCTCTCCCTTTCCTCTCTCTCTCTCCCCGCCTCTTCCTTTCTCCCCATCCCCGCCGTCTTCTCTGTTTCGTGTCCCTTTCTTTCCCTCCAAGCCTCTCTCTCTCGTTCTACTACCCTCCCTCCACGCCTCTCTCTCTCTTTCTACCCTCCCTCCAAGCCTCTCTCTCTCTTTCTACCCTCCCTCCAAGGCCGCTGAGAAACTATATTTCCAAAATGTAGTTACCATTAAGTTTAGGGAAGTGAAGTTAAAACTGCTTTATTAGCATTGTCCATCGATGTGCCTGTATTTTACCTACAGCAAGTCTAGCTGGTTTAGACAAGGAGCTGATTGATTGGCTAAGGGAAGGAAGTTGCTGATTGGTTTAGGGAGAGGAGTAATAGGGAACAGGCAGTGTAACATTAGGATATCTGATGCTCCAGTCAGCAGAATGTCCAGACCAGAGAAGCAGATACCAGATCAGGCTAGAGTAGTGGAGCTCAGTGCTGGGTGACCTTGGATGAGGGAGAAGGCAGAGGGGAGGGAGAATTAGCGTTACTGTGACAACAACCCCACACAGTACTGCAGGGGGAGGGCGGGGCAGTCACCAACCCCCCCTCCCCCCCACACACACACAGTTTAATCTGAGTGAAGGTGATCTTGTGTGATTGTGATCAGGGGAACAGCTGAAGCCCATAGCAGGTCTAGATAAGACCGGGTGACAAAGCGACAAACAGGGCCCAGTCAATATGCGAATTATCCCACACAAAAGCCTCGATACACACACAAACCTGAACAAACGCACGCAGATGTCCACCTGATGTTGCAGACAGTGCCTCTAAACATCTTCATTATGGGCAGAAATGCCTCCAGAGACAAATTATTCCACAGTCGTCTTTTAAATCGGTCCTACGCTTCTTCTGTTGAGCATAATAATTGGTGCCTGAGCTTTTGCCACTTTGCTCCAATCTTAGGACTTCTCAGCAGCCAGTTCATTACTGCTTCTACTTGTATCTCCTTAGTATATTCTATGTCAAGCACAAGCGGAATAGTCTAAAATAGGTGACAGTTTGTAAATTAAACCTGAATGGTTTTCAGACTTCAACGGGAGTTAAAGCATATCGAACCGACGAACCTGTCCCTAATTTAGCCAGTGAGTCATTGATCACGTGGTTAGCTAGCTATCAAAACGTTGAATCTAAAAAGAGCGAATTGATCATGATAAAGTCTCAGTGAGTTGCGTAGGTTACGTGGAAGTACACCCATATTCAAGTCTTCCAAAAAGGTTTGTTTTCGCCTCATATTGGAAGGAGCACATTCCACATATTGGAGAGACGGAGACACGGGGACACAAACACAAACACTGCACCCTTATAAGGGCGGGAGGATGGGGACCAGTTTATCATAGGGGGAAGGAGCACACATACCTGGACACACATACTGTACACACTCACACACACACACACTCACACACACCCTTACACACACACCCTCACACACACACACACACACACACATACACCCTCACACACACTCACACACTCTCACACCCTAACACACACACAGACATTAACAGAAGGCTTTCCGAGAAGAGATAAATGAGGTGTAAATAATAGATAATAAGGTAGAGGAGTGTGTCACACTGTGTGTATCAGTCAGGGTAAGTTGAGCCATTTATCAGTCACAATGGAGTAGCTGCAGTGTGAAATGACCACCCAGACAGTTCTCGGTCTGCAGGGCAGGTTGTACACACACACACACGCATACGCACACGCACACACACACACACACACACACACACACGCACACGCACACACGAATACGCACACACACGTACGCACACACACACACAACCACACACGCACACACACACACACACACGCACGCACGCACACACACACACGCACACACACACACATACAGGGTCAGATTACGTCATAGCACACTGACCTTCTCTAATGACCACATGGAGCCTAATTTAACCTAATTAAAAGTCATTATTTGGATAGAATGTCCACTGACCTGGTTCCACCACTGTCTGCTACTCTCACAGGGCAGGTGTCTGTGTGTGTGTGTGTGTGTCTCAGTGTGTTTATCTCTCTCTACAGTAGGAGCCTCAGGCTCAGTGACCACAACTTAGTGATGTAGGAGTCAGAAGAATGCTTCTGCTGTTGCTGGGAAGTTGCATCACAATGATAGAGAGAGAGAAAGAGAATCCTTTCAGATAAACAGAGATAAAGAAGGAGAGAGAGAGAGACTGATCTCATGGGTATTAAACTTTAGGATTTGCCACAATAGCCTTCTACTGCTTTCACATTCTCTTTAGAATAGCACAATTAGGTTCAAACTGCACAGGCCTTTGGGCTGGTATAGCATGTTTTATTTAGGATGGGGTACTTGTTGGTTCTGTCAAGCTTCACAGATTGTCCCCTCCCCTCCCCTCCCCTCCCCTCCCCTCCCCTCCCCTCCCCCTCCCCTCCCCTCCCCTCCCCTCCCCTCCCCTCCCCTCCCCTCCCCTCCCCTCCCCTCCCCTCCCCTCCCCTCCCCTCCCCTCCCCTCCCCTCCCCTCCCCTCCCCTCTTCTTCTTACCAGTGTTACGGCTGTAATTGAATCCTGGCTGCTCATATTTGCTTAGTATAATGAAGCTCTTCCTCTCTGCCACAGCCTTGGGACAATGCCGTCCTGCACTGAGCTATAGGCTTGAGAGAAGGCTCCATATCAAATCAAAATGTATTAGTATAGCCCTTTTTACAAGCAATGTCACAGAGGGCTTCACATACCCCCATAGAACTGCCCCTCAGCCAACCTCAACACTCAAGGAAGACAGGGAAAAACTCACAGAAAAACTCACTAGAGGAGCAAAAATGGAAGAAACCTTGGGGGAGGAGCAATTCAGTGAGGGACCCCCCTCCTCCAGAGACGGTTGGTGAAAGAGAGGTGCAGAACACAGGCTTAACATAGTCATACAGCAGGGAAGTGTCAGTGGCTGTTGAAACACCAACATCCAGTGTTCACATCCAGTGTTCAACTTGGGTCTGTTGGTAAATGTCAGTATGAGCAGAGGTAGCCGCAGGGCTGGGGACTGTGATCGGCGCAGCGTCACAGGCCGGGGGGGGGGACCAGCGCCAGCTTTGGCAGACTGTCACAGCTCGACGTCCACTGGCAACCAGGTCCAGCGTTGACCGTCCCACGACCGGGCAGGTGCTGACAGCTCAAACCCCCCACACCACAGGGGATGTGCGGAGGGGGGACACAGAGAGGAGAGCAGGGGTTAGAGAATGCCAGGAGCAGCTAACAGTTACGGTCATATTAGAATGAGGTCCCCACCGGTCCAGTGTGGACTAGGTCTGTTTCTGCACCCCCCTTTGCATGTGTGAGTGAGAGAGAGAGAGAGAGAGAGAGAGTTGGGAGAGAGACATTGCCCGAGAGGTCAGAGACTATGTGATGAGTGGACACTTTGTGCTACTGCTGTCATATTTAAAAATAGAGCGCTCGAGAAGGGAAGAAAGAGACTGTGTAGAATCTCTGTGCAGCTTTCATCAAAACGTTTGTTTTCAAAACACAGAAACCTCCCCTTGCAGCACACACACACACACACACAAATACACACACTCACACAAATACACACACACACACTGCAGTAACCAGGACTGGACACTAGAGACACTGCTGTGACAGATTATATGAAGCCCAGTGGTTTGGAACAAATATTTTTCCATCCTCAGTTTTGGACCGTTCATATGCCCTTTAGAATGAAAGAGGGGGTTCTGCTTTAGAATTTCACATCCAACCAACCACACACAGAGAATGTGTGGACAGACTATAGATCTGTGTGTGTAGATGTGTGTGTTTTTGGGCAGGGGGTAATTGGGGTTGGGCATACTGTGGGCTCAACTGATAAGTATTATCCTGACTGTGGTGGACCCCGAGTCCGTCTGTCTGTCTGTTTCTCAGACTGTTCACCTCTCTTTGTTTGCCTCTCACTGTACGACAAAACCAGTTCGGTTTAATTTCCCTGGAAAAGCAGAAAGAAGAAGTCGATTGACATTATTCATATTGCCCGAGGACAAACACACACACAAACACACACACAAACACACACACACAAACACACACACAAACACCAGAGATTTCATTGACTGACTGTGCCGAGGTGGCTGTGTTTTAGTGCGAAGAGTGGTTAATCTGTGAGGAAATGAGAGAAAAAAAGAAAAGAAAGAAGTGCTCTTTCTCCTCTACTCCCAGGACACACCACACTGCAGGCCAGCCGGCACAAGGAGAAACAGAAACTAGCGAGAGAGAGAGAAAGAGGGAGGGGGAATGGGAGGAAGAGAGAGACGGCGAAGGAGTGCCTGAGAGAGAACGAGGGGGTGAGGAAGAGAGAGGGACAGTGGACGTGGAGGAGAAGTCAATTACACCAAATCAAATTTGATTTGCATGGGCTTTTTTTTTACAAGGTTTTTTTACAAGCAGTCAAAGAGGGCTCCACGCGCGCCCTTGGAGGTGAAGCATGCGGGGGATGAAGGGAACGGGAGGGAGGGGAGCGAGAGAGGACAGGAACCAACAGGATGAGAGGGAGAGAGAGCTATTCACGGGCGTGTTCTGTCGCATGCCAATGTTGTCGCTTCGTTACGACGTGCTGAAGCAGGATATGCTGATAAAAGGAGGGCAGTTCGTAAAGGAGAGGAGGGGATTTGAGAAGAGAAAGAAGGGTAGGGGGGGGGGTGTTATATGAGGGCCTCACTCCACATAGCAGTCCGCGCAGCAATGCTGCTGTCAGCAGGTTTGTATCCTGAGTGTGCGGAGAGCAGCTTTATCTCTTGATGCTGCCTCGACCTCTGCCTCTATATGGTACCTCGGTCACTACATGCTGCCCTTGCCTCTATATGTGGCTTCTGCCTCCATAGGCTGCCCTTGATTCTAAATGCTGCCTCTGCCTCTATAGGTTCCATCTGCCTCCATTTGCTGCCTCGGCCTCTTAATGCTGCCCTTCATCTTAACCTCTCCATTCTGCCTCGAACTCTACTTCTAAACGCTGCCTCTACCTCTTCATGCTGTCTCTAGAGTGCCTGTGCAGTACCTGCTATCCTGCCTCTTCCACCAAATGCTGCCTCTATTTCTACGTTGAAACGCTGCCTCTACGTTTTCAACCAAAAGAATAGAAAGGGAAAGAAAGAACAGAGAGGAGTGAGGGTGTGTGTGTGTGTGTGTGTGTGTGTGTGTGCGGATAAATCAGCTTTTATTTGCAGGTTAAAGATGAGGTCCGCAGAGAGGTTTAGTGAATAGGGTCTGTCTGTGTGTTTGTCTGTGTGTGTGTGTGTGTGTGTGTGTGTGTGTGTGTGTGAGGGAGGGAGGGAGAGCCAAGCCTCTGTGCTGTTTCTATCAGTGTCAGCGTCTGCACAGATACACATTATTCATGCTCAGAGACCCACCACACTGGCACTGGGGACACAGCCTGCTCCACAAGGACAGGCACTGGGTGTGTGTGTGTGTGTGTGTGTGTGTGTGTGTGTGTGTGTGTGTGTGTGTGTGTGTGTGTGCGCGCCGCGCGTGTGTGTGTGTGTGTGTGCGTGTGTGTGTGTGTGTGTGTGTGTGTGCGTGTGTGTGATAGACAGAGAGATTGACATTGTGTTGTCACTATCTTCTGTGTCTGAGAGAAAGAGAGAGAGAGAGAGAGAGAGAGAGAGAGAGAGAGGGAGAGAGAGAGAGAGATTGTTGTATGTGTGTGCATGTGTGTGCACGTGTGTTGCACACTACCTGCCTGTAATAAAGTCATTCATCATGATCAAACCACACACCTGTCCCAGAGTGCAGTGCGCTTGGCGGTGTGACAGGACCCAGTAAGTGTGTACGTGTGTGTGTGTTTGGCGGTGTGTGTGTGTCACGTGGTTCACATTCCCTAGGTATGTTCTACGGTCGCACGGTTCCTCTAGACAGGCGGGATGCTCAGTCAATGGAACCCAGAACCCATTGAGGGAACGTGGAACGCCGGGCCGATCCTTTAGTAGAACGTTTTGACGAGGGCGTCTCTCTCTCCTCTCTCAGCTCTCTGCACTGTCAGTCAGAGTGTTCTCAGTTCTCAGTGAGCTGGTTAGCCAGCCTGTGTCACCCTGCTCCAATGTGATGGGGGGTGGGGAGGGGGAGGGGAGGAGGGGGGGGAAGCCCTGCAGGAGTTCTCTGAGTATATGTGTGTGCAGGCTCTCTCTGTGTGTGAGTGTGTGTGTCTGTGTGTGCAGGCTCTCTCTGTGTGTGAGTGTGTGTGTGTGTGTGTGTGTGCAGGCTCTGTGTGTGTGTGCAGGCTCTCTCTGTGTGTGAGTGTGTGGTGAGTGTGTACCAGCTCTTTCTAAGGGTGAGAGAATGTAAAAACAGCAGTGTAGTCATCCATCTCTGTTCTCCTCCCTCCCAGTCAGAGCATGCTGTCCAGCCCCACTATATTGATCTGGCCTTCTCTCTCTGCTCGCTGAATTTCCATGCATCCTCTAATGAAATTGACACACACACACACTCACTCACACACCACACACACACACACACTTCCCTTTTTCTCTCTCTCATTACTTTTCTCTTCCTCTCGCCTTTCCGACTTCCTCCCTGTCCCTATCTATCCATCTGTCTGTCCTCCTCTTTCTCTGTCCCTCACTCCCTTCTCCCTATATTATATACGTTTTCCTAATCTATACACTTCCTCATGTGTCCCAGATCTGGACTTCCGGTACTTTTGGAGCTGGACCGGGTTCGAGGACTACCTGCTGTTCTGCCTGGCCTTCACGGTGGTGTGTGGCCTGGTGACGCTGGTGCTGCTGGACTGGGTGGTGTTCGTGGAGGGTCTGGGTTCCCTGGCTCTGCTGTTCGAGGCCATGCTGGGCCTGCCGCAGCTGCTGCAGAACCTGCGCCACCGCTCCACGCGCGGCATGAGGTCCGTGGGACGCACACGCAACACACCGCGAGCTCATCAAACACACGCAAGCTCACCAAACACACACAAGCTCACCAAACACACACAAGCTCGCCAAACACACCAAGCTCATCAAACACACACAGCTCACTAAACACACGCAAGCTCACCAAACACACGCAAGCTCACCAAACACACGCACGCTCACCAAACACACGCAAGCTCACCAAACACACGCAAGCTCACCAAACACACGCACGCTCACCAAACACACGCAAGCTCACCAAACACACACAAGCTCACCAAACACACGCACGCTCACCAAACACACGCAAGCTCACCAAACACACGCAAGCTCACCAAACACACCAAGCTCACCAAACACACGCAAGCTCACCAAACACACGCAAGCTCATCCAACACACACAAGACACGCGCACCTCGTGTCCGCACGCACACGCTTAGCTCCACTCCTCCCCCCAAACAGAAGTACTTCAGACTACCCTGTTGCTCCGTCTGGACACCCCGCTGTGGACTCGGTCATGAGGATGTGTGTCGTTGTTTTACGCTGTTGACCAAATACCCCCCCAGAGCCCCATTACAGCTGATCTGCAGGAAACGTACACAGAGAGGCTTCACTGTGGAAGCTTACTGTAGAGGAACTCGAGAGAGGGAGTGAGAGTGAGTGAGAGAGTCAGTGAGTTAGGGATCGAGCGAGTGAGTGAGTCTAGGTTGAATAATATTCAAGGTTCATTGCCTTTGTCTGAGACATTTCTGCAAAATGTGCAAAGCCTCATGGGTAATCAACAGACGTGTCTCATCTTTTCTATATTGATCCAAGCCGTGAGTGAGCAAGTGAAGGGGGGGGGATCAAAAATTACTTATAGATCCAAGTTTGTACACACACCACACAGTACACAAACACATACAGGATATACAAACTCCCATACAAACGCAGACACAATTGGGGATTGGTGAGACCGTCATCATGGCCTCTATCTTGAAGCTGGTGAAGCTCCTGTCGCCTAGCGCCAGGCTTCCTCCGGGGGATGCTGGGAGAAGTGAACGCTTCCCTTGCTTACAGAAAGAACCGGAGCGATTACTCACTCAGGTCACCTGGCCAGACCTGTGTGTGTTTGTGTGTGTGTGTTAACAGCATTTATTTTGTTATATGCAGCTATTCCTCGTCCGTGTGTGTGTGTGTGTGTGTGTGTGTGTGTCCGAGGTGTTTCTGCTGCAAACCGGCTCCCAAAGGCTGCCATTAAGGACACAAGGACAGAACACAGTGACCTCGCAGCCGCTCCGCACTGTGGTCTTCTGGGAGACGTAGTGAGGACATGAGGTGTTGTGCGTGCTCTCTGTGGTGACCTGTGAACCGGGGCTGTGTGTCCCTGCAGGGCCACCGTCTCCCCCCCGGGCCCCGGGAGGCGCCACACAGCACAGGAACACTCACCTCGGCGTTGGGAAGCAGACTAGCTCACGAGAGACGGCTCGTGTGTGTGGTGTGTGTGTGCATTGTTTTGCTGGAAACTCAGCTCAGGACGAATAGCATAGACCCTCGGGAATATAAGAATGACGTAAATGTACATGTTTGTGTGCGTGTTAAACTGCTGGAGAGGTGGCTCGTGGTCGGGTAGAGGGGCTGTGTGTGGGGTTTGATACACGCGGTGAGGCTGCACACACGGGTGTGAGAGAGAAAGGGAGCAGAGCGGGGGAGAGAGAGTGGAAGGGGAGAGAGAGTGGACGGGGAGCGAGGGAAGGGAAAGGTGAACTGCTGAAGAGTAATTGATCACAATGGGGGCCCGTGATGGAGTAAGAGGAGCGGGGGAGAACGCTGTACTGTCGAGCTGGGAAACCCACTGATTACTCACAGCAGGAGGAGAGAGAGGGGAGAGGGGAGTAAGCGGAGGGGAGGGAGAGGAGAGAGAGGGGAGAGGGGAGAGAGTGGGGTGGTTGTGGAGAGAAGAGGTGTGTGAGAGAAGAAAGGAAAGGAGGTTCGGAAACAAGCTTCTCCACCGACTCTTCTCCCTTCCCTACCTCCATTTGGGAACGATCGTTTGTGTTTTTCTGTCGGTCAATCACGTGCGTGTTTCATTCAGTCCGTTTAAGATAAGCCTTTCTTTCTGTCTCTGGGCCCTATCTTGCACCCAGCGCAATTGACTTTGTCAGTGACGCAAGTATCATTCCTATCTTGCACTCGGCGCAAAGCGGATTTTTCCCTCCACGGGCGCACGTCGAAATGACCTTGCGCTCCCGGGGGCGGGTTTTAGCGAAAAAGGAGGCGTGTTCTGGCGCAAACGTTCTGGTGCTATCTTGCGGTTTCCGAAAAACCATTCCGCCACTGACCAGGAAAAAGGTGGTTTAAAGACAATGGCGCATTATTCAGATGCTATTTTAAGGGCGCAAGCTTGGTCCGTGCGCACTGCTGGCGAAGCCAGGGTATTCTTCCTGCGAAACTACGTATTGTTTTGATTTATTGTATGGCTAGCTGTGTTACATTTCGTTCATGTCAATGATTAATAAGATCTTCATGAGAAATCTGTATGTATGTGAACTTGAATTGTAACAACTGTGGCAATTTACCCCTACGCCTGTTTAACCGAAGCTAATTTGGGTAGGTTTCTTCTCCCATGCACATCAGAATCAGAATCAGATTCGGTTTTCAATTTACTGTGGCAGGAAGGTGCAAAACAGGTCTTAAATTAAGTTAAAAAACAGTTACACTAATTCTAAGAACTAAGCAATTAAAAAAATATATATATATATGTCAAATAGGCTACATTTGAATGAGCAGCATGAGTGGGCAACTTAGTGCAATGAAACTGCTCTGCCTTTCCCATACAATGTCACTTCTCTATCGTTTACGGTCCTGACAAGAACGGCCCGTCTCCTGTGAACCGCTGGCGTGCGCCTGGCAAATCCGCCGTTATAATAGCAATCCGCCATGGAACAAGCGCTGCTCTTAAAGGGAATGTGAGATGACCGCTCTGATTGGCTTATTGCACGTTACGCCCAAACCACACCCATTAGTAATGTACGCTACCTCTTTTACATTTGCGTCAGGCGCAAAGTCATTTATCCCGCTGCTAAATAGCAACCGCACCGGAGTCCCGCCCACTTGCGCTTTGCGCTTTGCGCTTTGATACTTGCGTTTCAGATCGTCAAAATAGGGCCCGAAGTCTCTCTCTCTCCTGTCTCTCTCTCACTCTGTCTCTCTCTGTCTCTCTATGTCTCACTCTCTCTCTCTCTCTGTCTCTCTATGTCTCTCTCTCACTCTCTCTCTCTCTGTCTTTGTCTCTCACTCTGTCCTCTCTCGTCTCTCTGTCTCTCTGTCTCTCTCTCACTCTCTCTCTCTGTCTCTGTCTCTCACTCTGTCTCTCTCTGTCTCTCACTCTGTCTCTCTCTCTCTCTGTCTCTCTCTCTCTCTGTCTCTCTCTCTGTCTCCCTCTCACTCTGCCTCTCTCTTTCCAGCTCTTGCTCAATACAAACTACAATTACTACTCTCACATGACTCCTTCATCCCGTCCATCTCACCAGTTATTGATCGTTTTATCTCTTCATTCAGCCTCTTTCTAAAGCCAGCGTCCTACTCTGTCTCTGGCGAGGTGTGTGTGTGTGGAAGTCGGTCGCGCGCGCGCATACGTGTGCGTGTCGCGAATACGCCGTTTTGCGCCGAAGAAGGCTTAGACATAGGTGTCTAATGAGAAACCTCATCACTCTCTCTCTCCCTCTTCATCCCTCCATCCCACCATCCTCTCCACTTAGTCCTGATGAAGGTGTCGGGGCGGAGGATCAATACAGGACGGGGCCGACTCAGAGCACCGCACTTCAGATAGAACGAGAGACGGAGAGAGTAGAATGGAGAATGGGGAGAAAGAAAGGAAGAAGAAAGAAAAGACAGAAAAAAGAGAGAGAGAGATCGTAAGATCGAGAGAGAGGAAGATCGAGAGAGAGGAGGTCGTAGGTCGTTAGGAGCGAGAACACTTTTATGCCTTGATAGATGTGGCACAGAGGGTGAAAGTGCTAGACAGAACGACAGAGAGCGAGAGATGGCAGGCAGAAGGTGCCGTGCAGTTCTGATCGATACTATAATGACGGGTGCTCCCAGTAGGGGCTCCCTGTCCCGGCTCAATTGTTTTACTCAGTATTTCATTCATCTCCTGTCGATCCAAGACGAGTGACATGACTGTCTAAGTGTGTGTGTGTGTGGTTGTGTGTGCGTGTGCGTGTGTGTGTGTGACAGACAGAGAGAACGTTAGAAAGTGCAGGAGAGAGTTGTTTGAGAACTATTGTGCGTGCGTGTGTGTGTCTGTATGCTGTTTTTCTGTACATCTCTGTGTGTCTGCCTGCCAACAGTGCAGACCGAACAAGCAGCATCTGCTGCTGTGTGTGTACGTGTGTGTATTTGGTATGTTATCGTGTGTGTGTTTCTATACGTACTGAATGTGTGTAGGCGGAAGACGAATGACCTCTAAGTGGTGTTGTGTCACCAGGGTGTGCCTCGCTGATCAGTCCGCTCGGGAGTAGCTGCCCCGCCCCGCCCCTAATGAGCTCGTTAATGATTCATCCTGGCTAATGACGCTGGCCGTCTCTGGAGCGCAGACATTAGCAGAGGGGGCCAGAGGACGTGTGCGAGGATAGGGATGCGTGGGTTGCCATCGAAAGGACGCACCTTGGAGAGGTGCATCGGAGAGGAGAGAGAGAAAGTGGAGCGTTTGAGCGAGAGCCAGGGAGAGGAGTGCGAGAGAGAGGAGTGTTTAATGCGCGAGCGAGAGACATAGAGAGCGTAGTGTGTCCCCTGTCTGTCCTCATCAGACACGCCCCCAGGGGCTCTGTGGAGGGGCTGCTCTCTGGGCCTCAGGGATAGTGGACCGCTCCACTGTGGGGGTGGGAGGGGGGGCTGCAGGTGTGCAAGGAGAGCTGAAGGAGAGGCCGTCTGTTATACACCCTCATGCCCCCCCCCGCCCTTGCTTTAGACAGGTTTATCCCCAGACCTCATCATCACTGACCTTACCTTACCTCTCTCCTCTACTTATCTCCTCTCTCTCTCTCTCTCTCCCTCTCTCTTTCTCTCTCCTCCTCCTCTCTCTCTCGTCTCTTCTTTCTCTCTCTCTCTCTCCTCTCATCTCTCTCTCTCTCCTCTCTTTCTCTCGTCCCTCTCCGCTCTACACTCCGCCTCCGTCTTTCTCTCTCTCTTGCTCTCTTTCTCTCTCCTCTCTCCCTCTCCTTTCTCTCTCTCCCCCCTCTCTCCTCCCACCTCCCTCTCCTCTCCTCTCTCTCATTCTCTCTCGCTCTTCTCTCTCGTCTCTCTCCTCTCTGTCCCTCTGTCGCCCGCTCCCTCTCTCTCTCTCTCTCTCCTCTCTCTCTCTCTCTGTTGACAGGTGACTGATGGCTCCTCTCCTCTCAGCTGTCCTTAGATAACATACATAAACCCAGTCTGCATGAAGAGCTGTAGGAACAGAACGACTGGAAAGGGGGGGGAGGATGAGAGGAGGGGAAGGATGAGAGGAGGGATGGATGAGAGGAGAGGAGAGGAAGGTGGAGGAGAGGGCGATGATAGGAGGGGGAGGTGGAGATGAGGTGGCTGATGATAGGCGGGGTGAGGTGGATGAGAGGGAGGCTGCTGAGGATGATGGATGAGGGTCGTGCACGTCAAGCGGAGATGAGAGGAAACGAGCAGACACGCTTCATGAAGGGATTCAATAATTGCTTCAGTTTACTGGAGTGTAGTTGATCAAATTCCCTCTCTTTATTAACCCCCCGCCCCCCCCCTTTCTCCCCCAGCGTGAACATGGTGCTCCTGTGGACCGCCGGAGATGTCTTCAAGACCAGCTACTTTGTGGTGAACGAGAGTCCGGTCCAGTTCTGCGTGTGCGGCGCCGTCCAGATCCTGATGGACGTGTCCATCCTCCTCCAGGTGGTCTACTACGCACAGGAGCCACGCGCCAAGTCCGGCTGAACACGGTTGCCAAGACAACGGACATCACGACATCTCGGGTTATCAGAACCAGGCCTTGGTGGGGCTGTGGATCGACGGGCTGGGGCGGCCCGGTCTGACGCTGAAGATACTGAACCAGTCGACTGTCTGTTCTCTTAATCCTGAATGAACCATGTGCCTAACCTGTCCCCGCATATTCTTTTTTTTACAAGACGGAAGATTCCAGACGTGTAGATGTGTGTGTTCTGCTGTTCTCATTTATGTTTTGGTCTTCATGGGCTGTTTGATAGGACTATTTAGAGCAGGTGGAGGGGAAGGACAGAGTGTGTGTGTGTGTGGTGTGACGGGCAGGGAGACGTGTGTGTGGTGTGTGTGTGATGGGCAGGGAGACGTGTGTGTGTGTGTGTGTGGATGGGCAGGGAGAGGTGTGTGTGTGTGTGTGTGATGGGCAGGGAGACGTGTGTGTTGTGTGTGTGTGTGTGTGCATCATAACTCACCCAGGCGCCAGTCCCATCAACTCTAACAGCACCTTTTAACGGCAGCTCGTACCAGCAGCTTGACGAATGGTCGCTTCGCTCTACACCTCAGTGTGTTTTTAACATGAAATATAGACATGCACCAGGAATCAAAATGTGTCACCGTGTGTTTGTGTGTTGCGGGCAAGGGGTGTTGTGTCCTTGTGTTTGTGTGTTGCATTGCAAGCGTGTGTGTGTGAGTGTGTGTGTCTGTGTGTGTTTGTAAGCGCTGCTTACTGCAGAAATTGGAAATTGATTTCAGCCGTGGGCATCATCTGTGCCACTCCACTGCAGGGCAAGGCCAGGCTTCATACACACAGCAGTATATCTGCTGAACCAAGTGTCACATTTCTCTCTCTTTTCGCTCTCTTGTCTCTCTAGCTCCTCACTCTGTCCTCCTCCTCGCGCTCTCTCTCTCTCTCTCGTCCTCGTCTCTCTCTCTCTCATCTCCTCTCTCCCTCTCTCTCTCTCTCTCTCTCTCTCCCCTTCCTGCTGCCCTCTCGTCAATCGTCCCTCTCTCTCTACACTCCACTCTTTGTCCTCTCTCCCTTCTCTCGTCTCTTTCTTGTCTCCACCTCCCCCCCCCTGCCTATCCAGTTTATCCGTGGGCCTGGTTTCTCACTTTGGATACAGATGGCAGCCTTACTGCCTGCCTCCCCTTACAGCCTGTTTGCTCTACTCGTTTCATCGTCACATCCCAGGCTGTTTAAAAATGACTGGTTTTTAACTTCCCTTCCCGCTCCTCCGAAGGGTTTTTCCCAAACAGCCACTTCCAGACCGCTGATGTACAATGTGTATATAAACGCAGACACACTGTGGGGACAGTACCTTTCTACTGTGCCAAAGGGCCTTCTCTGCTGCGGTAATGAACTCAAAAGATTGTTGCCCACTGATACGGAGGGAACATTGGGACATGGACCGATCTAGAAATAGTTGGTCGTTCTCAAGGTTCATTTAGTGTGCTGTGGTGTGGTGTGTGTGTGTGTGTGGTGTATGTGTAAGTGTGGTGTAAGTTGTGTGAGTGGGGTGTTGTGTGTGTATGTGGTAAGTGTGGTGTGTGTCTGTGTTAGTGTGTAAGTGTGTGTGTGTGTGTATGTTTAAGTGTGGTGTATGTTTGTGTGTGTGTGTTGTTTGTATGTGTGTGTGGTGTTTTTTTTGTGTTGTTTAAGTGTGTGAGGTGTTGGTGTGTGTAACACACCAGTTTATTATCATTGCTTCATTAAGTGGTGTTTGCTCCACTGCTTGTTTCCCCCCCCCCCACCATCATACACTCCAAGCTTTTACATTTTTACTACCTTTCAAGATGGCAGCCAGTCGCTGCTCTGATTGGATGTATTTCGGAGGTGGGGTAGGTGTCTGCTTCTGTGGCTTTAAGTGCTTCTGTGGAGTATAGTTTGTGTGTGTGTGTGTTAGAATGTGTAGTGTGTGTAATTGTGTGAATGTGGTCGTATGAGTGTGTGTCAGTCTTTGTATATGACAGTATGTGTGTGTTTATGTGTGTGTGTGTGTGTGTTTTATGTGTGTTTATGTGTGTGTGTCTAACCTAGAGGTGTAGAAGTGTGGATCATCTCATGCAGCTATATTCAGAAGTGTTTAGCCAGGGTTTAGTAGTGTTCCGTCTGTCACCTGACTCTCACCTCCAGGGTGTCCACCGCTTCCTGTTTCTGGCTTCATTCTTCTGTTGTCTTGTTGTTTTGTTGACCTACTGACCTGTTGTCTTCTTGACCTGTTGTTTGGTGTCGTGGAGTTCCTTTGTTGAAATGAATGACCTTCTCCACCTTTCCACCACAATGATCTATACTATAATGAGAAGGACCCACTGAGACACACGGGACGTTCATCACGCCTCCGTACTGTCGCTAGAATGTTCCTCAGGCTCCTCGGCTGTAGCTGCTTATCTTTTGATGCTTATCACAACGATCCCCTTCGCTGCAGTCTGGCCGCTCACTGTGGCTGTGTGTGTGAGAGTGTGTGTGTTGTGTGTGTGTGTGAGAGTGTGTGTGTATGTGTATGTGTGTGTGTGTGTGTGTGGGTGTGTGAGAGCGTGTGGATGCATCTCGTCTTGTGGCCCCGCCCCTGCTGTTAGAACGTGAAGAACGCGTCAGCGATGGTTCTCTTCGTGTGGACGTCAGTTCTCTTTTAACCAGTCCACACGACAGATGAGACTTTACAAGAACCATAATGAATGTTCACCTTTCAGACGTGTGTGAAAAGTCCATTTTATCTTTGATATGAATAATTGATATGTTGAGTGCTTTGAAGAGTGTGCCAAAGTTACTCCTTGGGTCAAACTTGTTTACTTATCCAACTGAACCAAAGATTTTTACCGTGTTCTATCAAACCAACAATAAGTTTGGAAATGTCAACCCCAAGACGACATATGAGTTTTGCTTCTAAGTTAAATGTGTGGTGAAGAAGAGTTCAAAGTTCAGAATGCCACAACATTCTATATTTTAATAACACACACAGAGCTTCACCTTTTAAAAACACATGATTATCAAAGATCATCCTTTCCATCTGCAGGCCTTTCCTCCCCTACTTGTCTAGCCCTCCTGTTCTCCCAGCCATCATTCTCCTCTCCCTACCATCCTGAACGTAGATGATGCAAGGGGCGAGGATGAGGAGACATGATGAAGATTGTCATCACATATGGCTGACACAGCATGAAGTCTCTCTAGTGGATGCTGATGCTGTCTATATTAGCCAATGAAATATTCAGAATCTGCCAAGGTGCGTGCGTAGGTGCATGTGTGTGTATGGGTCAATGTGAAATATTCAGAGCTCGGAGAGAGGTGTGTGTGTGTGGATTATGGATGAGGTGCTGTAGTCCAGCCTCTCATTCTGTTCACATGATCTCTGGCGACTCAGCAACATCTTTGCTATCATCTTCCACAGGACCTGACAGGAATGCTGTGTGTGTGTGTGGTGTGTGTGTGTGTGGTGTGTGTGTGTGTGTGGGTGTGTGTGTGGGTGTGTGTGTGTGTCATGGCTGGCAGTTCTCCAATAGGAAGCTAATCCGACCAGAGCCAGATTGACCGACTAGATCTCTGTCTAATCCCCTTCGCAACCATGAAGAGAACAAAAAGCCCACAGGCATCCAGCCAGCCGTCTGTCCCAGGGCCAGGCACTCAAACCAGGCGGTGCAATCAGCCTTCAGTCATCCAGGCAGGTGCAGCCTTCCCATAGGGTAACTCCTCCTCCTCAGCCACACAGCAATCCATCCATCTAGTCAGACGGCCAAGCAGGCGGTCAAACCAGCAGAGCGGTTGCATGATGGATGGTCTCACCTGGCTTCTGACCCCGGATCAGCAGGCGACGGGCAGCGGGCATGGGATGGAGAGGACTGGTAGAGGACGTCATGGTCCTCTTTAATAACAGCAGATACTGTAGCTATGGACAAACATATAGGGGCGGGCAGGGCAGGGCAACAGCTGAACTGTGCTAAATATAGATACTGAAACACCCCCTGGGCGTCCACACTCTTTACAGAAGAGGATGGTTCATGATATAGCATTATATGCATTATATAACTATAACTAACAGACCCAGCGAAAGGGAAGCTAAGAAGCGCTCTGTATTAGCATGGTGTGTTGGACCCAGGCAGACCAAGCCTCCTCAAGCCCTGAGAACCGTCGGGATGGTCTTCTGGGACTAGGCCTGACGTCAAATCTCTCCAGCCCTCACTTCATCCATCCATCCATCCAGCCCTCCCTCCCTCCACTCCACCCTTCATCCACCCATCTCCCCCCACCCATCCCTCCCTCCCCCCCCTCCACACCCCCTATCCACCCCGTCCCCTCGGCACGTGAGGAAGCTCGAGGAGGACAACGTCATCTCCGCTCCTCCGGGAGACCGATGTGGCCGTTAAGCAGCCGTCACCGGCGCCGAGCGTCACGCGTGGAAAGTCGTTCCGCCCGGGGACGGTCGTGTGTTTATCTGCAGGTGTCGTGTTACGGAGAGTCGATTCCCCAGGCGAGAGCGGCGGATGAAGGGATGGAAGTAAACTGATAAGTAATGAACGACCAGTCGGGAGGAACGCAGACGGGACAAAGGGAAGGATGGATGGGATTGGCTGCTGGGATGGACTAGCGGTAAAGAGCTCCTCAGTCTGTCTCTCTCTATCTCTTTCTCTATCTCTCTCGCCCCATAACTCACTCTCCTCGAGCGGTCGGTTCGCTTTCTCTCTATCTCTCACGGTCTTTCACACTTTCTCCTTTATTCTCACCTTCTCACTGATGGTTTCACCCTCCTGTATAAAGACTCAAGGACTAGCAGATGACCTCTGTTCAGCGTGCCGCCTTGTGATGAAAAGTGTTCTTTGTCTTTAGGTTCATCATGCGTACAATGACAGCACTGTGCCGTTCCCTGCCTCCCCTCTTTCTCAGCTGGCCCATCCAATCATCCCCTCCTCTCCCCCTCCTCTCCGTCCCTGCCTCTCCTCTCTCCGTTCCCCCCCCTCTCCTCTCGTTCCCTGCCCTGCCTCTCCTGTCTGTTCCCCCCCCTCTCCTCTCGTTCCCTGCCCTGCCTCTCCTCTCTCCGTTCCCCCCCTCTCCTCTCTCGTTCCCTGCCCTGCCTCTCCTCTCTCCGTTCCCCCCCTCTCCTCTCGTTCCCCTGCCCTGCCTCTCCTCTGTCTCCGTTCCCCCCCCTCTCCTCTCGTTCCCTGCCCTGCCTCTCCTCTCTCCGTTCCCCCCCTCTCCTCTCGTTCCCTGCCCTGCCTCTCCTCTCTCCGTTCCCCCCCTCTCCTCTCGTTCCCTGCCCTGCTCCTCTCCTCCTCTCCCTTCGTTCCCTGCCCTCTGCTCTCCCCCCTCTTTTCCTCCTCTGTCCCCCCCCTCTCCCCCTGCCTCCATCCTCCCTCGCTCATTCCCTCTCTCCGGACGTAAGACCAGGCTGAGAGGACATCCTCACCAGCTGTTTCTCTCTGCCGGGACAACATACACGGAGGTTACTCTGACAGAACACCTAGCAACATCTGCTGCCCCGAGATAGAAAAGGGCAGGAGAGAGAGAGGGAGGGAGAGGGAGAGAGAGGGAGGGTTAGGGAGAGAGGGAGAGGGAGGGAGAGGGAGAGGGAGAGGGAGAGACACAGATAAATACTGAAGCCAGACTCTCTGGTAGTCGCTACACCCACCCCCACCTCCCCCACCCCCTGTCCTGCCTCCCCCGAACAATTAGCCCTGAATTAGATTGAGGTCATTTCCCAACATTTCCCTGCTGACATCAGGCCAGGCTATTGTGTGTGTTTTTTTGGCAACATTTTAATCAATTCTAATTTCCCTATTCTGGATTCTCTTTCTCTCCTCCCCCTCGTTCATATTGTAATGGAAGCAGATCTAATCAGGTGGTTAAACAGACGGGAGGACCTCCATTGTGTAGTGGCTGACTCCTGTGTCCTCTCTCTGCCCCCCAGATAACTAGAATGAGCTCCATCCATGTGTGTGTGTGTGGGGGGGGGGCTGCAATCCCCGAACACTAGCGCCCCCCGCCCCCACGCCCCCCCGCCCCCCCCGCCCGCCCCGTGTTCACACAGACACGGGGGCGTTTGGGATGACGACACCTACATCACCATCATGGATATTGGTCATCAGTGTCCTGCGATTACTCCACCACAAAATAAGGATGAACATTAAGCGTGGAGAAGGGGCGTTCATGCGTCTGGGTCTTTGAACCCTCGGCCGGTCGAGAGCCACCTGAGCCTGGGAGAGAGGGCCACTTGAGAGGGCTTCTATTTGCGGAGGAAACAGGAGAACAGAGGAGGGCCGAGGAAAGATACCCTGAGAAACATGACACCAACACCAGTCAGGTCCAGGTGGTCAGCAAAGTCCTACCATGGAGGTGTGTGTGTGTGTGAGCCGTGGATATACAATGTCACTGTATATTCTTGAGGACGTCGAAGTCCAGCTGTGGTTTCTCTTGGTCACCTTGACACCCGCTCTGTGTTGTGTAGAAAGAAACCCGTTCACCCCGTCATTTGGTCCTTCAGTCAGCCAGCCGACAGCAGTGGCTCTGTTACCTCTCCTGTAACAACTAACTCCTGTCTGCCTGCTCACATGTCTATTGACGTTGCCATTAACTGGATTCAAGTTTAGAGCTCGTAAAATTGACTTTCAATTGTCAGTCCAGCCGCGCTGTCTATCCGTTACTGCAGGGTGGGGATGTGGGTGTGGGGGCCCCAGTGTGGGGCTCGGGGGTGGGGGTGGGGAGTGGTGTGGGGGCCCCAGCGTGGGGCTCGGGGTGGGGGGTGGGGAGGTGGGGAGCTTAAGGCTACGCGGGGCTCTATGAATCTAACCATTTCAGCGCACTTAATCCAAATGAACGCAATTTCATTTGGCACAGACGGAACCAAAATGGATGAGGTTTTGTTGGAAAGCGAATCGTGAAAAGTAGAGGTCATTTGTCAAGAATAAAGGATGTCATTTGATTCGGGATAAGGCTGTTAGTCCTCCTTTTTGTCCCCGCTGACAGAGTGCCCACCAGATGGTGAGCAGGGGCTGACCAGGGGCTCGGTGGCGCCAGCAAACCCCTCGCTAACTTCATCATCCTCCTCCACATGACCCAGTAATCCCCTCACCTGCATGGCTGCTACACACACACTCTCCATCATGCACATACACACGCAGACGCACCACACACACACTCTCCTGCATGCACATACACACGCAGACACACACACACACCGTCACAGACAGACAAATGGCCCAGACGTACGTAGGCAGACAGGCCGGCTGGCGGGCGGGCGGGCGGGCAGGCAGAAAGACACCTCTCTCTCTCTCTCTCTCCTCGTCCTCGACAGTGTTGAGGTTCATTGTCAGTACCCCTGCATGCCTCCTATGTCTGCTCGTTCTGCATTATTAACCAGACACCTACAGGCCCAGACAGACAGACCATCTCTTCTCCTCCGCTCTCCTCTTTACTTCCCCGCCTCTCTTCGACGTCTCCCTCCTCTCTCCTCCCCTCCTCCCCTCCTCTTCTCCTCCCCTCCTCTTCTCTCCGCGGGAGACGGTTTATTTTCTATTTCAAGGAAACTCTGCCCCCTGTCCATCCATCCATCCGTCCCTCTCTCTTTCTCTCTCCATTTCTCTCTTTCTCTCTCTCCATCTCATCATCCATCCACAGCGGCCATTTATAGATGAATGTATATATAGATAAATATTTTGGGTCGAGAACGTGCTCTTCTGGAACCCGGTCATGAAACATTCAGAAGGCTGTCGTGCCTCCTGCAGCATGACCACACTCTACACTGACCATGTGACCAGAAGTCCTCTTGGTGGACTGAGGACAACACAGAGGTCCAATTGGGGAGCTGGGTGGGGGGGAAACCTGATGCTGGGGGGGGGACCTGATGCTGGGGGGGGGGAACCTGATGCTGGGGACACGAGATCGATGGGGGTTGAAGTAGGAAGAGAGTGTGTGAATACTGTGAAACCACATGGAAGCATGCTACTGTAAGAAGAGGACAGGAAAGGGGGGAGGGGAGGGGAGGGAGGTGAGGGGAGAGGGAGTGGAGAGAGATCTCTTTGACTTCTCTTCTCTTCTCTTCTCTTCTTCTCGACTTCGCTTCTCGTCGCTTCTCTTCTCTTTCTCTTCTCTTCTCTTCTCTTCTCTTCGCTTCTCTTCTCTTCTCTTCTGCTTCCTTCTTCTCTTCTCGTCTCTTCTCTTCGCTATTCCTGTCTAAGCTAGAGATCACGATCGCCCTTTTGGTTTTGTTTTGTCTGCTCCCGTCTCCATGACAACCCGTTGTGAGACAGGAAGTGCGAACATTGCACTTTTACCTCGCCTCTGAGGCGGCAGGCGGAAATCATTGGATCATGTGATTCCTCAGGTTCCCATGAGTGTGTGTGTCAGCAGGGCTGGACTGAAGCCCGATAGCCTCTCTGAACCATGGACAGAACAGGATGTTGGTGGTTTGTGGGTTGTTGTGTGTGGGTTGTTTTGTTTTGGGGGTGGTGTGTATTGTGCCTTTGAGTTCCTGATCGGCCGTGCGGGACAGTACTCAGAGATGAACAGATTAGACAATCAATGAACAACTAAAGACGACCAATTGATTGTCAATAAAAATCAATGTACAATGAGTTTCTATAGGAGCTCTAGACAGTGAATAGGCTTCAGTCAGCTAAATGTACCAGCGGGCATCAGATGAGGTCATTTCCTTGCCCTCTGCTGCTGTGGTCTTTTGGGAGATGGTGTTTACGTTGGTTATTCAGATTTGGACCAAAGCCTAATTTGTTTTTT